>JAOTRH010156354.1:0-13044 GCA_034768845.1 Heliamphora exappendiculata | reverse complement strand
CCCAAAGCAATGCCACGAGGTGCCCAAGACATGCCCAAAGCAATGCCACAAGGTGCCCAAGGCATGACCAATGCAATGCCACAAGGTGACCACGACACGCCCAAGACATGCCAAAAGATGCATACGACATGCCGAAGACAAGCCCAAGGCAATGCCCCAAGATGCCCACGGCATGCCCAAAGCAATGCCACAAGATGCCCCCGACATGCCCAAGGTAATGCCCACGACATGCTCAAAGCAATGCCCGGAGGTGCCCAAGACATGCCCAAAGACATGCCTTAAGGTTCCCACAGCATGCCTTAAGGTTCCCACGGCATGCCCCAAAGCAATGCCCCAAGGTGCCGACGACATGTCCAAAGACATGCCCCGACGCACCCAAGACAAGCCCGAAGACATGCCTCGAGGTGGCCAAGACGTGCCCAACCCCAAGGTGCCCATGACACGCCCAAAGCAATGCCATAACTGGAATGCGTGCCCATGACACGCATCCCAGTTATGCTGGCTTCTTAAATGTATTATTTAAATTTTTTGTTTATTTAAAACGGAAAAAATTAATTATTAAATAAAAATAAATTAGACACAATATAATTATTTTATTTTTCAATTTCAAAAAATTATTCTAAATTCATTAAATTGCAATTGAATTGGGATGTAGGGTTCCATTTCTGCCGCCACCATTTCTTCGTTAATTATCATTTTTCAAGTAAACAAACAAATCCCCTATCAAAAAGTAAAACACGCACACACAGCAATTTCCAAACACAGAGCAACACGCACACACGCACAGTGATGGAAATACAAACAAACAACCACACATTTCACATAGGGATGAGAGAGAGAGAGAGAGAGAGAGAGAGAGAGAGAGAGAGAGAGAGAGAGAGAGGGGAATTCGGCGCTCGGTGCCGGCGTCTGCTCATCGTTCACGGCTACACAGGCCTCGCCACCGTCGTCGATCGGCCACCAGGACCACGACTTCTCCGAAGGCCTCTCCACTCACATCCCCGACATCAACCCCGTCTCGACGATTGTATCTCCTTCTTCGACTCATTTCGTGCTCGTCACGCGCCATCGCTTCCCTCATTCCTCTATTCTGTTGGCGAGATGATGCCGCGACAGGGGCGACGACGGCGGGGTGAGGCCGGTGGCTGGCTTGTTGCGGCGATGGTTGAGGCCTATATCTATATAGAGAGAGAGAGAGAGAGGAGAGAGAGAGAGCAGAAAATGAAATATGGGACAAAAAATGAAAAGATGGGGAGAGGGGTAATTTAGAGATAAAAAATAAAAAATTAGTATATTTTATTTTATTTTTTAATAATTAACTAACGACAGTTAACGAGATGAGACCTTTAATATCGATAATTAAAATAAAAAAAAATAATATAATTTTAGATATTACGAAATTTTTTTTATAATAAACTTAAATTTAAAAAAAATTAAGTATAATAATTCTTTAAAAAAAATAGCATAACTCAAAAGTTAGAATCATAAGGAAGAAAGAAAATGCGAATCCAAATATTGATAATATATCCGGCTCTGGAATAAGTATATATTGGAAAGTAATTTTTGATAAATTATTTAACCAAGAACCAGATTTCCAAATTAAGTAAAAATCATATTCTCATTCTTTCTCATGGTAATATTAAATTTCAAGATAAATTAATAAGAAAATAAAATGTTTAACTCTAATTAATTCTTACAAATAGTTTTTTTGAATAAAATTTCTAAATTAATTTAAATATTTAAATATGATTACTCTGTGTGTCAAATTATTTAGAATTCATGTCATCCAAACATGGTCTTAATGCATAAAAGTTTAAATTTGTTGTAAAAAGTAACAACAAACACCTTTATAAACTAGTTTCTCGTAAGTTAACTGCCATTGGCAACTAGCTCAAATTTTAGTTTTTTTTGTATTTTTAGTAAAAAAAATTAAATTTAATTTAAAATAAATTGTTTGATAACTTAATTTTTAAGTTAGTTTTTTTTAAGTTGATTGTTTAGATAAAGCTAATTTTTGTTAATTTTTAACAGTTGAGTTAATTTGATGCAAAAACTAAATCAGATGAGAGGTTAGTGACATTTCAAAAACAGGTAGTTAATGTTTTGATAAATCTTAAGGGAGATCAGTGTAATTTACCCTTATAATTATAATTAAGAAATATGATTACAATTTTAATTAAATTATAAATATTTATTATAGTTGTAAATATATAGTTTTAAGCATCAAAATTGTGTTTATTAATTTAAAAACAGAAATTATAAGTAAAAAAATACAAGCACACGTGCTTAAATTTCTTTAATTTTTAATTTTTTTACTAAACTCAAAATTAAAAGTTAAATTATAATTTTAAAAACCCACCCTCGGAATCACTCATTGCAACTTCGATTTCAATTTCAATTAAATGCCATAGTAAAACCCCAAAACAATTTCAACCTATAAGTAATATTTATATGATGAATTGGTGAAAAAATAATGACTTTAATTCAATTTCATCAAACACGCATCCAGATTTTTTTATTAAAAAAAGTATTTTGAGAAGAAATGTTCCATCTATGAAAACAATCGTGGTGGGATTCACGATGTTTTGAAACAATTGCACACACATTATCAAAAATACAATTGAATTTGAAAAAAGGTACATTGATTCATTGAAAATGCAAAACTTGGTTTAAATAATTAAAATTTAAGTTGTTCATTTATATAAAAAAAAAGTACTCTACAAAATTGGTAATTTGGCAAAAGTTAAATTCAAACAATTTTTCCAAAACAACTAAAAAATTACATTTTAAAACTTAGTCAGTAACACAATCATGCCACGCTAAGAGATTGAGACAACAACGCGAAATTATTTAAAAACAAAAGATCCCGTGATATGCATATATATATATATATATACTTATTTAATTATTAAAATACTTCTAATATCATTAAAAGTAATTATAAAAAACATCTAAATTACTCTGCGATTTTAACACCCACTCATAGAATAGCCTAGAATAAATTTCATTACAAAAATTTTTATTTTTAGAGATTATTTTTGGCGAATAGCCAAAAATTTTGCCGCCAAATGTCTAACAGTTGGCGATCAAAATTATTTTTAATAGCAGAAAGCACCAATAAAGCAATGACATGGTGTAGTGTCAACAGGCGACACTTTGTGGTACAGTGAAATTTGTTTGGCGTGATATTTGAATTCTACTCAGCTCGAATGTACCTATTTTTTGGCCATCCAAATATTATTTATTTACCTGGCCACAAAGTTGGCATTTCAAAAGAGTAACTCGTGGCATACTATCAAGCCTTAGCTACACATTGTTGTGCTCTTTTATGAGTTTAATTTTTTGATATATTCTTATGGTTGAAACTATTTATTATGTAGCATTCATTAAGTAAATTATTTACACAAAAAATTAAATTAATTAAATATCGATAAATCTGTGATTAGATCAAATTAATTTGTTGAATAGTACATGAATAGTAAATATAACTTTGCAAAAAATAAAATTAAACAAATATAATCAAATCACATTATTATAGATATTCAATTATCTTAATTCTTTATGTTAGTAATAAAGTTAATAAATATTACAAAATAAGAGATTTTAATCATAAAAATAAGATTTTAAAAAAAAAACCCCCAAAGCATTTAAGAGAGCGGTGCTGTGCTTTGAAGACAGCACGTTCCTTTACCTACCCTTTAGGATAATGTACAGCAAATGGTGAAAGTTCCCATTCGCAAAATCACTAATGCCAATTTTTTTATTGGTACAATATAAAAAAGTCCGAGGAAAAGATTAGGTATTATTTTATATTTATTACTATAAAATATTATATATTTAAACACACATATATATATATATATATATATATATGTGTGTGTGTGCGCGCGCGCGTCCCCCGTGTGCGTGTGTGTAAAGAGAGTCGAACCTGAAATGAATTAAAATCTCGGCCAGGACTTAATTAGCCTGGTCTATTAGAGGTTACGCCAAACGATAAAATTCATAGCTACGAAAGAATGAGCCCATGAAGAGCTGAACTACGAAATTCAACTCTCACCTAAGACTAACTAGGCGACAAATCCAAGTGACATGAGCAGTCGAACTTAGAAGTACATAAAAAATTTGAAAGAATTGATAAATCGGTCTGGATCGGTTAGAACCGTACGGTTTAGTTTGGTTCTTTACGAAAACGATCTGATTTTGGTTTTTAAGTTTTTAAAACCGTTGTATATGGTCCAATTTTTGATTTTTACTAAAGAGTAACCGTTTTAACCAAATTAGATCTTTTTTGTGTAAAAGTATATATATTTTATAATTTGTATTTTTCTTATTTTTTTAAAGTCACTTTAATAATTTTAGTCTAAACAAATATATTAAAAAAATAAAAATAACTTAGTCTAAAATAATCTAAAAAGATTAATATAAAATTCGCATTCTAATACAAAAAATTAAATTTTTAACGATTAACGTATCATTAGAGAAAATAGTTTCAAAAAATAAATTACTTATATTTGTGATTGACTGCCGTTGTAATAAAAAAACACCTATCCCTTATATTTAATTTTTAATTTCAAGTTTCTTAATAACAGTTTAAAAAAAATTATTTAGATTATATATTCAGTAAAATTAGTTTTGAGCCTTAAGAATGAAAAATAATAACCGAACCATAGCCAAACTGTTTTTACGAATTGATTCTAGTTTGATTCTACGATTCTATCAATTTTGTCCTGATTCTAAATTTTTTAAAACTATTAATATCAATTCAGTTCTTGAATTTACTTGAAACCAAATCAATTAGATCCGTATGCACCTCAAGCCAAATTTGGATGCATTAACGAGGGTTTGCAACTGAATTAGAGATCATTAACGAGAATAGGGTGATTTTACAAATCAACATTAATAATGACCCGATTAATTCTAATATTCTCCGATAACAGCTCTCAACCCCTTTAAAACAGTGGCTCTCATAACAAAGTTACAGATACATGGGACAATCTCATGCACAAACAGCTTATCCTGGGAATTTTTGTCAAAATACTTGAAGATCTTCGATCATATTTCATTTTCTTAATTGAGTGAAAACTAAAATGTATGTTCATTTAAACTAAAATTAAAAAAACTTCACCGAAGATGTAAAAACCCACAAACAAGCCAAAAAATCGGTTAAATTGGATTTTTTTTCTCTCATCTATTTTTTAAAGTCATTTTTTACTTTTTTGACTCTATGTAAAAAGTACATTAATTTGCATTAATACTTAAAACATTCACTAAAAAGGAAAACAGTTGTATTAAACAAGTTAAACCAAACACACCATAAATTAAAACAGTTTTCGGAAAGGTCACTGTCCAAATTGTTCCTTAAAATGGTAACAATAACGGGTCATGGTCGTCGTTAAAATGGATCGGCCACAGTTAGTGGGCCAACGACAACGTGACCCAGTTTTGCGACGTTAACGTTTCCGCCAGTCTACAGTCCTCCAATGGCGCGTAGCCACGTTGGCAGTTGCCAGAGATTGCTGAGCCAAGATGTAGTCGCCATCTAGCTGTCTTCCAATCGGTTGTTGTGAGCCGATCCCCTGGCTTGGCCCGCAAGCTCGAGCCACGAACTATTGAAACCGCTTAGTTGACTCCATGTCGTGCGCCCCTGGACCGGCATTTGTCTTCAACAATTCTTTCGGCAAATAAGTTGATGATATTAAGTTATATTTATTAATAATTATAATTTATATATTATGAATTATTTTTATTTTTTAATTATTTAATAAAAATAAATTATTGTGTATCTATTATAAAACTTATCGTCACTATATTAAATACAAATAATATTTAAATTTATCTTATTATTTTAGGAGGACCGAATAATTACTCTAACATCACTCTTAATATCTCCCCCTTGCCGTAATACGAAAGTAAGAAAAAAAAGAAGCAAAACCTCTAAATTTAGAATCCATATAATAGGGTTGTAAATTTAGCTTAAGATTCGTGGACGGTTTGAGATCCAATATGTGGGCCCGACTCAATTAAGGCTTGAGCTCGTATGAGTCCAAAAACTCTAAGAATGAGCCTAGGTCATCCCTTTAAATCTGTGGGTCGTATCTGTCCGAGACCTGCTCCTTTTAATTCGAATATTAATATATAATAAAATTAACATATAATTAATAAGTAGACTATAAACTAATATTAAGTAAACTATAAACTAATATAATAAACTAATAATTAATAATAAAATAATAAACTAATATTATACTATAAACTTATAAACTTATATAATAAATTAATAAACTATTATTATACTATAAACTTATAAACTAAATAACTAAAAAACCAATAAAGTTATATTTATAATAAACTATAAATTTATAATAAAATAATCAACTAATAAATAAATTATAAAGTATAAATTTAATAATTTATAATCTTAAAAAAGAAATCAATAGCTCAAAAAAATTTTAAAAAATTGAAAAGCCCGCAAAAAATTTGTAAAAACCAGCAAAAAGCCTAGCCCGTGGCCCGAGTTCGAGGCCCGAACTTAGGCCCAAGCTCGAATACTAAACTCGAACTTTATATCCCCTAGGTCTGGGCCGATCCCTCCCCTAAAAAACCCAGCCCAGCATAGCTCAAACTTTTGACAAGAGCCCATCGGGCCATGATCAGGCTTGGCTCTCCCGAGCCGTGGTTGGGTCGAGCTCGGAAAAATCGGATCGAAATTACACCCCTGCCATATAAGATAAATTATTATTTATTTATTTTATTTGGCTTATTTTCGTTTTTAATGAACAATTTTTATCGTTTGACCAAACAACTATATTTTTTGACTCCTCTTATGAAACGTATCGGAAAAATAGATTTTTAGATAAAATTAGAAAGACAAAAAAAAAACCAATAAGGCAAATCTTATGTTATTTATTTTCTTCTTTTGTGAACTCTTTTATTTTTTGATCAAATTTTTTATATTTTTAGTTTATCTTATTGAGACGATTTGAAAAAGAAAAAATTTTAATTAAAAAATAAGACAAAATAGAACAAAAAAATGCAAAAATTATGAAATTTAGTCCAAAGGTCTCCTTTTAGTGTGCTGTTTTTAATTTTATTTTTTTAATTTGTACAAGTTATAAATAAAAATATGTTTAATAATTTTTTTGTTATAGAAGAATATTAAAGAATTTTTAAAAATTTACTAATGGTTTGTTTGGAAACATAAATGGAATGATGCCAGAATAAAATTGAAGTGAAAATAAAATGTAAGGTACAATAGAATATAATATTCATTCTCATTCTATTGTTCGATTGTCAATGTGGAATGACGTAAAAATAAATTGATTATTCTCATTTCTAAGCTCGGTATGTTTAGCTAATGAAATGAAATATAACATGTTTTTTTAATAATGATAACTAATTCTTGTATCTTATTCAACGATATTAAAATCTCTTCTAACATAATAAAAAAATAAATAATAAATCAATTAACATGCGGTCATTAAAAAGAGAATTTTGGTAACTCTAAAATAACACAAATGACATAAAAATGTGTTATAAGGGCGGCGGTAGCACCGAATGCAGCTCTGGGAGTGACAATAATGGTGGTGGTGGGTGGTGGTAGTATTGGTGGTTGGTGGTTGTGGGAACAGTGATGGTGGTGGTATTGGTAGTTGTGGGAAGAGTGATGGTGGTGCCAGTGACAATGATGATGATGGTGTGGTGTAGTGAACACTAAGATTCCATATTGTAATAGAATACCTAATATTTAGGTTATAGAAAAAGCGTATGTTTTAACTTTTTTTTATGGAATATTAATTATTCTAATGGAATGATCATGCTCATTTTAAAAATAAATATCAAATACGGAAAAGAAATTTGAAGCTCGAATGGCTATTTTATTCTAGTTAGGGGTGTAATTTTGGCCCGAAACTCGGCACTGTGCGGCTCGAGCCTGGCTCGAGAAAAACTCAAGCTCGGTCCGAGATAAGCTTGAGCCCGGTCGAGCCAGGGTATAGGTTTTTCGAGCTTGGGCCTTTCCCCTCCGAGCTCGTGAGCCAGCCCGGCTCGGCAACCTGCCCCTTGGCCCGACTTTTGAAATTCCAATTGGTAGTTATGCCATGCCCGAGGCGAGGCCCGGCCCAAGAATTAGTCAAAAAATATTGAATGCGTAAACTATCTAAAACGTAATTTGAAATTTTCATTATCTAGTTCTTTATTTCATGTTCGTTGTTTTGCACATATTTTGAATTTAATTGTTTAAAAGGGCTCACTATTATAATGGTTTTCTTACTAGAGTTAGGTTAGCCGTAATATGTATAAATAGTAGTGCCAAAAAAATTGATCTTTATAAAAAAAATATGTAATGAAGAAAATATAAAAAATTACAACTGGTGTAGAAATTAGATTGAACTCTATATATAATATGTTACAAGTAACAATAAAATAAAGAGAATCAATTGATTTATTTTTTAAAATTAATCAAGTAATTAATTTTACTCCACCAACTTCGTCTAATTAGCAAAATCTTAATTTATACAAAAAAAATTTATAAATTTTTTTATGAATCAACAAAATTATTTTCTTATATTTATACTTCTACTACTACATTTGTTTTACAACAATTAAAAATAATAATGTAACTATTTATTGAATATTTAGATAATGAAACATATTTTCATATGATATTAGTTATGAAATATAAATTTGATAAATATTATGAAGAAATAATTCATATTTTTAGAATAACTTTAATATTAGATCATAGGAGTAAAAATGTTAATTTATCGTATTTTTTAGAAATAATTTAAAATAATACAGATTACCATGAACCAATAAATGAAATACTTAAAAAATTATATAATAAATATAAAGTTAATATAATACTGTAATCAATACAAACGTCCACTAAGATTTCATTTCAAAATTTTATGAATGATTTGTCTTTAATTAAAATGAGAAAACTTTCAGAGGATCACGGGAGTTCTATAACTGAACTCTAATGATATTTTGACACAGCAAGAGCATAGATGAAGATACTTTTAATATTTTAGAGTATTAAAAACTGTTAATTCTAGGTAATTCAAGAGGGGGTGAATTGAATCTTAAAAAGAATAATAACAATTTTGAAATCTTTTTAATTTTTTTTAATATAGCAAACAAATATAGCAAGTATAAATAGAGAATAAAGCAATATAAGTATTAAATAGGTTAGGAATAGAGAAATTGAATCAGACATCAAGATTTATAGTGGTTCGGCTTCTTCCAAGCCTACGTTTACTCCTCAAGACTCCTATTGAGAATTTTACTAAACCAGAATGCTTACGGGTGCATTCAAAATTTTTTACAACTGTAAGACGATCCTACGAAAAGCACGTCTATGTTTTTCTTATAATCTCTTAAGTTCTTTTTTGATGAGAATTACTCACTCATTCAAAGAATAAAGGGTGTCTCACCATTGAATATAATAAATGGGAGAATTTAAATATGTATCACTCACTCTTTTTATAAAAATAATTGGCAATAAATGAAGAAGAAAAAAGATGAGATACAAGAGCTGAAGTTAAAGCAATAAATGAGAGCTTGAAGAATATAAAATTTGAATCAAGCAATACAAAGTGATTATCGGTCTCCAGATATTTTAAATGCTGATGAGTAACTTCTTATATAAGCTCTTGAGATTTTATAACCGTTGGAGGTAGGTGAGGGCATTTAATGCAAAAAAATTCAACAATTGAAGTCTGCCGTGCATTTGAATTTCTGTCGCAGTTGTCGACACATTTCTGTTAGGGTCGACACAAATTGTATCGGGTAAGGTTCTTCAAGTGATTGGATCGATTAAAATTTTTAGTGATGTTGACACGATTTGTACATTCTTCTCACCAATACAATGTTGTCAACACGAATGGTCTTTGTGTCGACTCAATTCGTTCTTCAGCTTTTTAGAGGGGCATTTTTGTGTCGACTCATTTTGCCTTTTATGTCGACACTAAAAAGTGTGTGAACTCTCGGTGAATTTGTGTCAACTCAATTGGTCTTTTGTGTCGATTCAAAATTTCTTCAGATGGCCTCGGTAATTTTGTGTAGACTCACGAAATTTGTAGACGGCTACAGTACTTTTGTGTAAACTCATTTGCAATTTGTGTCGATTCAAAATTTCGAATAACTAAAGTGACGAAACACATTAGTGTCGACCCAAACCTAGTTTGTGTTGACTCTTTTGAGTACAGAGAGTTTCAGCTCTCTTGTGTCGACTCAAAATTTTGATATTTAAAACATCTTTAACGAATATGTTAGAGTGTCAACTATTTACTCAAAGGTGTAGACAAACTTGAGATTTTCAAGTATCCTTAGAATTAAAGTATTGACTCAAATATCAATTAGGGTCAACACAAAATATTATATTTCAAGAATATTCATGTATCAATTTATTTGAGAGGTGAGTCATCACATAAGGCTAAATGTGTCAACTCATTTTTCATTTCGTGTTAACACTACATTTTTGAAAATATTAAATATTATTCTTTTTAAATCAATTTATCCTTAGGAAATGATTTATAAAAATCATCAAAATCTAAATAAAAAACTCTTGGGCTAACAAAAACAACACGAGGTATAGTAGCCAGTCTTATCCGCGATAGTTCGTGATATTCTTTCAGTTCCTGTCTCTACAGTTACTTATGAGACAGTTTTTAGTGCAAGTGGACGGGTCCTCAATGAATACAGATCGAGGCTGACACTGGATATAGTGCAAGCTTTTATGATCTCACGCGACACAATCTACGCATCGAAGAAGATGCAAGAAATGAACGAAAAAAGTCGATTGAAAGCTGACTTGGAGGATATAACATCTGGATCGGCTGAAGAATTGTTTGGCTCAAACTAAGTTTTTATATTTTGGATATGTAATTTTAATATCTTTATATTTGTAATTTAATAATTTAACTTTTTTTTTGAAATTTTATATTTTGTTTGTAATTTTAAGTAAAGAATAATGTAAATAATTGTTAGGCTTGTTTGTGCCAACCTAGTTGGAATGTACTTGACCTATAGCGATGTAATTTTTCTATTTTTTTAAGTCTAGAATACACTTGTAAAGTGTAAAATATAATATTTATGTAATTTTTTAAATTTGATTTTTGATTAATAAAATTTATATTGTATGTAATTATTTCAAATATTCAAGCTTATTGCATTTAAATTTTGTAATTATTTAAAGTGTTCAATTTTTTTGTAAAAAATAATAAATTTATAATAAACTAAGTACTAACTAACTTATAATAATATAAACTTTGAATTTATAAAGTAATAATAAACTTATAATAAACTGATAAGTTTATAATAATTAATAATATAAACTATAAAGTATAAACTTATAAAATATAAAGTATAAACTTAAAAATTAAAAAATAAATGAAGTTTAAACTATAAAGTATAAACTATAAAAACTATAAATTATAAAGTATAAACTATAAAAACTATAAATTATAAAATATAAACTATAAACTATAAAAACTAATAAATTTATAATAATTATAAACTAACTTATAAACTTTTAATAAAATAAAAGCTAATAACTTATAAATTTAATAATAATATTAATAGGATATAAACTTATAAGCTTTAAAACTTATAAATTATAATTTATAAACTTATAAAAATATAAAATTAATAAACTTATATTGTTTTAAATAATAAACTAACTTATTAATTTATTGTGAAGTTTGTTTGAATAATAAATTAATATAACAACAACTAATAACTAAGAAAAATTTAAACTTATATTATACAAGTTACAACAATAATTTAAAAAAAAAAAAAAACTAAAATCCCAAAAAAGCTCGACTGACCCGCTTAAAGCCCAGCCCGAGCCTTATACCCTTAGAGCTTGAGCCTACCCATTGTAAAAAGCTTGCCTCAGCCCGACCCGATTTTTGGCAGGAACCTGCAGGCTTTGGGTCGCCACGGTCGTTCCGGTTCCAAATTATACCCCTAATTCCAGCCTATTTTTGTGTACTAGCTCTAGAACTTGTAAACAAAAAGAATACATTTTCATTTATTTTATAAACAACTTGTACCCCTTATCTAATTTTTTACCATCTATGATCATTTTTATCTCTAGTTGCTCTTACATACAAGTATTTTTGCCCTTCACCATTGATCACCATTTTCGTGCACTCTTATCGGCCGCTACCTCAATCAACAGTTGCTAATAACAATTACTATGACTACATTTGACCACCATTTCTATTCATTTGACACCACCATCATATCATACCCATCAACTTTATCTACTACCTCCACCCACCAACCTCGCAATGTGCCATCTCCACCTACTATTTTTTCATTAGTTGATATTTTTATTCATTACCTTAATCTATTTATTGTCGCCTTCACTCACTACCCACCCTCTCTAACCATTATTTTGGTATTTTTATCTATTACCTTAACCTACTTGTTGCTACCTTCACTCACTAACCGCCATCTCTAACCATTATTTTGGCCACCATTTTGGCATCATCACCTGTAGACATTTTGTTCATCGCCTCAAATTGTTGAGAACTATTTTTAATTATTATTCTGCATCTAAGTGTCCAATCTTAATACTGTCACTCGCTGTTGTCCAAGTCATCTTTAATCGTCATCGCTTATCACTGCATATGACCATCACAAGTATATCCTATCTGACAATTCTTACGTAATTCCGTTCTTATTGGCATGTGGCAACCCTCTCAATCCACTTGATTTGGTTTAAATAAATTTGTATAAAATCATATATAGAAAAAAGACACGTAATTTAACTTAAGGTCATCAATCCATAACTTCATATGAACGAACATGAGATTTTTGACATATATATTACTTTGAATTTGTGACACCTATTGCTCGTTAAAACACAATCAAAACAATATATTTTTGGTATTTTTCAAATTATCAATGAATCTTTTCACTTTGCAAATATGACAATACCAAAACAATCAATTAATTAATTAATTAAGTCAAATTTAAAGAGTGCCTAGTTTGACGACGAGTTAAAAGAAGACCTTCGAACTTCCAATAATGATTTCC
>JAOTRH010156343.1:0-13044 GCA_034768845.1 Heliamphora exappendiculata | reverse complement strand
AGTGATTATTTGTAATGAACATACAATTTTTTATTAATATTAACTACGAAATCTTTAAAAAAAGAGAGAAAAAATTGAGAAATTAAAAAATTAGTTCATTTTTAGGGTATTATAAAAGATTTAGTTTCATAAGTTTTTTTTAAAAAGATTTAATCCTTTCTGATTTAAAATAATTTTTTATGTCTAATATACTCTCATTTAAAACATGATTCTTTTCATTTTTAAATAAAAATAATTGATTGTGTGGATTGTCAATCGAAATTTTAGGAGTTTCAAATTCATAAAAACAATATCAAAGTCAATCCCATAAAAAATTTTGAATTTTAAGAGTTTTAAATTTTAGAATTTCTAATTTCCACTACACACTCTCTCTCACTCTCTCTCTCTCTCTATCTCTCAAATCAAGGAAAGCTTCAGACTTGAACAAATTTTCTAAAGTGGGAATATTCGGCGATGATCTCCCAGAGGTGAGAATCTCTAGCGATACGAGCCGGTTCCCTTACTCGAACCGACAGGAGCATCGGTCGGCGATTTGGATCTCGCAAATCGTTTGGAAAACGTTCCGGATGGAGATGGAGGAGGTGAGGTGGTTCGTGATGAGGGACGACGACACATTTTTCGTGTCGGACAGCCTTATAAGGATTCTGTTAAAATTTGGTAATTTTTTTTATACATATTCTCTATATGATCAGTGTGCAACTGATACAATTATCAGTTGTAAATTTTGTGTTAAACAATTTTAAAAGTACTTATCTGTTTAACACTGATACAATTATCAGTTGCATATTATTACTAAATGCACACAGCTCAATTATCAGTTGCATTTAATTTTTTAATTAGTTTATCTCTATGAGTAGAGTAAATATAAATTTTTTTTGTGACATTTAAAATTATTAATGAATAAATAAAAAATTTACTCCAAAAATATGTCATTAAAGTTGACAAAAAGATAATTACTTGACCTAATCCCACATTGCTTGGGAGATGAAAAGCTAAAGAGCATATTACGACTAGCAAATCTTAATATTCAAATTTCAAAACAAGATATATATACCAATATGAGTTGTGTGTGTGTATTAAAAGATTGAGTTTTTATCTTGGAGTTTTACCAGTAATTTAAAACTCTATTCTAATATTTTAAAAAAAAAATTGACCTAAAAAAATAATTAATTGGCTAACTCTCTGAGTAGAATCACTTTTTTGAATGGTTTAAATTAAAATTTTAAATACAACTGTCGATGAGAAATAAACGAAAAGAGAGTTTTCATGAAAAGCGTCTTAAAAATTTCAAAACTCAAATTTTAATTTTTAAAAATCTTAAATTAAAAATTATTTATAAAATACTTGATTGGTTATCTACCGATATGAGTTAACAAATCTTAATATTTAAATTATAAAACAAGATTTTTTTGGAGATTTTCCTAAAAGAAGAGATTTTTCTTAAAATAGATCCCATTTATATTAGTAGATTTAAAAAAAAAAGATTGCATAAAAAAAAGATGTCCGATTAACCTGATTTTTTTCACAAATTAATTACTCATCAAATATAAAATAATGAACGATTTCAATCAAATTATAAAATCTAAATTAAAATTCAAAATTTCATCACAACACACGGTCCCTGTTTGGGTAAATTGCTTATTAGCTTATTTGGCTTATTTAGAGTCAAATAAGTAATTTTGTTTAGTTTGCCAAATAAGTCAATAAGCCAAACAAATAAGTTTTAAGTTAAGATTTAGCTAAACGTACTTGCTTATTTAAGTCAATAAATAAAAATAAACAAATAAGTAAATAATCCACTTAAAAGCTAATTAAATTAGTCAAACTGACTTACTTATTTATATTTTTACTTATTTCATAATAAACAAATAAACAAATAATCTATTTATCCAAATGCGGCCATGGTCACAGCAGGACTCTAGTACGTAAGAATTAAGGAAAGTTGTTTAAGGCATGAACAGCATGGTTAACTACTAATTAATGTTCTCATAAACGGCGCTTTTTTTTTTTTCTTTTTACTTTTTACTTTTAAGGAATAAAAATGGAAGCACAGTCATTTAAAGCATTCTATCCAAAATAGGAAACTCAAAATAAGTGAAGTGGCCCCTACCCAATTGATAGGCACAAACACAAAGAGATCTATCTATCTATAAATAGAGAGAGCAATGTGATATATAGTTACCAATCTTACTTAGTTGCTTAATTAAGCACATTCACATATCACAATGGCTTTTGTTCTTCAACATCACCTCTGCTCTCTCTTTGCATTTGTTAATGTCTTTTCACTACGAAGCGCTCCTTCCATGGCTCAATTCTCACCAACTGTGGCGACATATTATGGACCTCCCAATGGTGCTGGAACCGATGGTATGATCGATAATGAGAGAGAGAAAGGGAGATAAATTTTTTTAATAAATATAATCAGATGTTCGGATCAACTTGAACACAACTTGATTACTAGTTTTAAAATTCTAAAATTATGGTCAGATAAATCTCAAGTAACCCTATTTAAGGACTTGAATTAGTGAATAATGGGGAGCAAAGCCAAGACTGAATCACCCAGCCAAACCCTCATAATGAGAGAGATATTTATATTATATTCATTATTGTCACACGTGTGATTTAAACTAGATTTTAATGTTATTTTTTTGCTTTTTATTTTATTTTGTTTGTTTCGTCTTTACTGAATTCTTTCATCTTTTCATTGAAATTATTTATTTTTTTGATCTATTTTATTTAATCAAGACGAATCAAAAAAAAAATTATAATGAAAAGATTGGAAAAACTTCAAAAAAAATAAAAAAATAAAGATAAAATTTTCATTATACTTACATTTAATAACCTGTAGGTGGGAATTGTGGATATGGCGCTGCAGTAGAGCAAGCACCATTTTATAAATTTGTCTCAGCCGGAGGTTCTTCTTTATTCAAATCAGGCGAAGGATGCGGAGCTTGTTATCAGGTGCCACGCGCGCACGTGTTTTTTTTTTTTTGTTTCTAAATTCAAATATTTTAATTTGTGTAAAATTTGTTTTAATTTTTGGGTGGTGGTGGTTGTTTAATTTAAATAAATTTGTGGGTTGAATATATATAATTTTTAGGTAAAATGTACGTCAAATCCTTTATGCTCAGGGAACCCAATAACAGTAACTATCAGTGATCTGTGTCCTGGAACCTGTGGGGCGCTTCAGTTTGATCTCAGCGGCACTGCCTTTGGTGCCTTGGCACTTCCTGGCAAAGCTGATCAATTGCGGAACGTTGGGAGGTTGGACGTACAATACCAAAGGTGATAACATAAAACCTGCAGTGTTATAAAAACAGAATTTTAGATTTGGAAAATGATTAATCTAGACTGTAATTGAACAGCCGAACACGAAAATCAACTACAGAATTAATTACAGATAAAAACAAAAATTGACACCGTTGATAGACAGAGTTTTTATCGTAAAAACTCTATCTATAAAGAGTCTCAATCTTTATTTCTGTCTTTCATTAGTTTGTAAAAACTCTACTTACCAAGAGTCTCAATCTTTGTCTCTCTTTGTGGTCAATTCTCAATTCTCTAGTTAATTTTCGAGCAAATAATATTTTTAATAATCAACCATGCTAAAGTACACAAAAATCAATCACGGAACCAATCACAAACAGAGACAAAGATTTTGAGACTCGTCAGTCTATTTGTCTTTGCCTCTGTCTATGTATATGATTAGTTTCATGATTGGTTTTTGTGCAAGTAGTGTTTTTGATAATTAAACGAACATGGATGGATGGATGGATGGATGGATGGATGGATGGATATCGCAGGGTTTCGTGCAACTATCCTGGATTTACAGTGACCTTTAAAGTGGATGCCGGCTCAAACCCCTACTACTTTGCCGTCGAAATTGAATATGAAAGCGGAGACGGAGATCTTGCCAAAGTCGAGATCCAACAAGCCTCCACCAACTCATTTTCTCCAATGCAACTCTCATTCGGCGCAACTTGGAAATTCCAGGCTCCTGGTCCTAATAAGCTTCAAGCTCCGTTCTCTCTTCGCCTCACCACCCTCGCCTCCGGCAGGACCTTGGTCGCCAACAACGTCATTCCCGCCAGTTGGCAGCCCGGTCAAACATTCCGATCGAACGTCCAGTTTGTACAGCCTAGCTAAATGCCTAGCTAGCTTTACAATTAATTGTACTTCATCTTAATTCATTTGCATTTGCATTTGCTTTTGCTGAGAGGAAAAAAAAGAGATCAAATAATATATCAATAAACTTCATTGTTTTCTCTTCCATCTTTCTTTGATTAATATCAATAAAATGTTCCCAAAATAATGCTAAAAGAGGGAGAATTGATGTCTACAGACTGGGCAACAAGTACTTTTGTGATTTATAAAATTACCGTTCGCTGATCTAAATCTATGCATATATAGATTACTGTTAGCGGTTTTATGTTGTATAACGAGAAATTAGAGGAACAAGTTTAATAAGAATAAAATTAATATCTAGCTAATATTTTTTTAATTGTTAGGCATCAACCCTAATTAATTATTAACTAACCGTTAACTTAATGAAATGGATAAATTTATAGTAAGACCCGAAACTTGAAGAAGGAGAGAGAGAGAGAGAGAGAGAGAGAGAGAGAGAGAGAGAGAGAGAGAAAGAAATTTTAGTTTGAATTTTTGAATTTTAAAATTATATAACTTATGTTACATATATTTATTTTTAATAGTATTGATATTTTTCAAATGTTCTCATTATGGTCTATAAAACAAAATTTATATTGAATGCGAGAAAAATAAATAAAAATACAAAATTTCTTATTTTTTGCTTCACAAATTAGAAATGAGAAAATCTTAATTTTTGAAATAGAAGATCTTACAAAAAGTGATAAGTTTTTTATTGTCACACATATATGTTATGGTTTCTGTTTTGTTGGAGTAAGACTTGCCTCATTTTTAAACATTGGCTAATCTTACAAAAACTATGTAGAATGTAAAGCACTATTTAGAAAATGAGGAATGCTATAGTAAAAATAAGAGTTTTTTTCAATAAAAAATTTATTTTTTGAAAAGAAAAAATTTATCATTTTCTCATCAAATATAATGAGAAGTTTTTTATTTCTTGACTAATTTATGTTTAAAAGCTAGACAAAATCACAATATAATAAAAAAATCTTATTTTATGTGCTCTCCTATTGTGATTTTCTCATTATTCATTTACCTATTTAAGAAATGTAAGATTTTTCAATTCTCATTTGTGAAAATAGAAGATTTTCATTTTATTGAGAAAATGAAAATTTTTCTCTTTTTAATTTTTTTTTCATAATTAATATATATCTTGTTTTATAGATCTCAATCAATAAATTATAAAAATATAAATATTATTAAATAAAAATATATATACTAAAAATTATAATTTTAAATTTTAAAAAATACGGCGAAATTCTATAAAGGTGCTCTCTCTCTCTCTCTCTCTCTCTCTCTCTCTCTCTCTCATTAAAGGTATTTTAGGAGTTTTATATATTAAAACATGATTTATTTGACTATAACTTTTAAAATATAATTTAACTCCAAACAAGTTTAAAAATAATACCTGGTGTTAGATGCCCCTAAAACATAGGAAATATACTATTTTAGATCTTATTTGTACTGAATTATAAATTCCCTTATGTGAAATTTATAGTCCGAAATTAATAGAATAAGTAATCTCATCCCATTAATTGATATAACTTGTCCCTTTTGAATTATTTTTGCCATTTATCCAACGGTCAAAAATAATTTTACAATTTTTATTATATATTTCACTCGGCTTTAATCAAGTACTGTACAAATGATTTCATGTTAAATATAATTTTATTTATTATTTTATATTTTAAAAAAGATATGAATTACTTATTCCTTCTATTTCACCTAATCTAATCCCACACATCAAATATGATCCAAGGCCATTTTGTTATCCAAATTGCATCTTTGGGGATTATGAAGAATTGGACAATTTATTACAGGAATAATATGCACACAAATTCATATATATCTTGTTGTGACTAGAAGTAGTAATAGCAAGGGGACAAAGTGGAGGTAGGAATATGTTTTCCCACCCTCACCTCATTTATCATTCGAACCGTAGTGAGAGAAAAAGATCGAGAAAGTGGAATCATAATGTGAATATTTTTATTATTTTAAAGAGATTGCTACTATTAAAAATAATATGATAAGATATTAAAATAATAATATTAATTAATAATTATAATTAAAAAGATAAAAAATATAACAAATAGTAATAACAAATAGTAGTAAAAATGAAAAATGAGTATAATATTTTTGTTAAGAAATAAATTTAATATATATATTTATACGTAAAATTTATTTAATTAGTCTAATCAGAGGTGGGGAACGTAGAAGAAAATGTGATGAAAAAAATAAATACTGTTTCTTACTCATTTCTTATCAAATGTAGGAAAAATTTGTTCAAAATGGGGCAATAATGTGGGGACGGAGAGGAGAGGAGACCGAAAAAATTTTCTTCTCCAAACAAAATGATTGATATTGAGACAAACTAAAGTTTAATTTACACAATGAGACTAAAGGTTAATTTACAATAAAATCCTCCTTCAAACATGCAACTTCCCCTATCGTGGAAAGAGATTGGGAGGAACTTTGTGATTAGGTCTTTGTTTCTTGATAAGGCCTGGATTTGGACTGGGCAATCCCACCCAAATGAATAATTACAGCCTATAGTTAAAACTTTGAATTAAGTATAGGCTGGAGTTTGGTGATTGTCTCAAGAGTATGGATGGAAGCAAGAGATGGATAAACATAAACAATTTATCTTTACTTTATTTATATAAAAATGTCATTGAGGTGCTCTTCAGCCTCCAACCCTCCAAGGCATTGAAGTAGTGGAAGATACCATGGATTATTTCCCTTTATTTTTTAGGTTTGAAAACTTGGGAAAAAATGAAAGTCATTATATATATATATATATATTAGCTCTCTCATGTATATTTTAAGCGATAACTTATTACACACTCAAGTAATATGAAATTGTTCTCTAGCCAACACCCTCCTTATAGTTGTTTTTGAGTTATATAACCCTTATGTTTATTTTTTGGAGTCTCCTATTGTACATTTTATTTTATTTTATTTAGGTTATTATTGTGGGTTGTAATTTTTTTTTTAAGTGGGGTATAATGGGTTAATCATCTATTACACACTCAATACATATATGATGGGTCCACATATAAATTGGCCAATTGGCCACTCATTGTTCATCACTTTCATGGAAAATATTCATTTGATGTTTGATACCAATTTGCAGATAGAGCCTACACACTAATACACCTCTGCAACTACACATATCAACATCATGAACACAAGTTAGGATTGTCCCCTTTTAACAACCACTTCATTGTTGTAGTGAATGACTGAGCTGTACTCTACTTCCATCATTAAATAAGGTATATTGTAGTTCTCATGACGACAAAGACGCAGAAATTTTATTTATTTTTTAGTTGAAATGTTTAATACAAAAACAAATAAGGTTATGTGATGCTACAAATTTTTTAGAAGCCACAAGGCTATATAGGATTCATCGTTAAATATAAGTTGTTTACACGATCGTGCATGTGGGTTCCCAATAAACTTTTGTTTTGACACCACATAGTCATGTCTTTTGGATATTAAATAATTTTATCTAATAAACACTCAATTTGGTTTAACTTGTTTCGAACGTCTTAATGATTTTTAAACTTTTCGAGAAAGGGTTGATTTTTTAAGGGCATTATTGTCGGTTGTAAAATAGTTTTTAAGTTTTTTTGGGATTAAATAGACTTTTTTTCTTGAAAGTAAATAAATAAACCAAATAAATCTTTTATATTAAACAGTGCAACTTAAACTTGGATTTTTTTGAAAAAAAAATAGACAAACCATGGGGGCTAAATATAAATAATTTCTTTCCTTTTTCCGCTCTCTTTTTTTAAGGAGCTGTCTGGCTTCTGTTGATGCATTGCAAATCATATTTCTTACATATAAAAACACAAGCGTGGCGATTATCATATTATATACAACCAAATACTCCTCATCCATTTGATTGATTAGAGAAATATTACTATCTAATTATATAATTTTAAGAAATCAATAATTTAAGCGACTTCTCCGATACAAGAACGGAATTGTGTCTCTTGAGTGAGAAAGCCTCCTCATTTATTGACTCGGATTAATGACGTTGAGAGAAAATGTACTTAAAAGGACAAAAAGAACTAATGAGGTGTGACAAAGAGCAAACAATTTATCTCAATTATCATGCTACATATATAACCGAATACTCATCCATTTGATTGATTAGAGGAACTGTTACAATACGATTATATAATTTTAACAAAATAATGATTTAGGCGACTTTCTCGGATACATGAATTGTGATTTTCGAACTTATATATTGACTTGAATCAGTACCCTTTAGAGCAAATTTACAGGACAAAAGGAAGTAGTAACAATTTATACATAACAAAGAGCAAACATCTTATCTTGATTATCATGCTATATAACCAAAAAAATCAATTTGATTGATTAGAGGAAATATTACTATCTGATTATATAATTTTAAGAAAATAATGATAATTTCTGCGGCTTCTCCAATGTATACTAGGGACTGTCTTTGGAGAGACAAGGCCTCCTCACTTATTAATTTGAACCACTTTCCTTTAAAGCAAACTTAGTAGACGGAATAAAATAATGACTCAGAGACAAAGAGCAACCAATTTATCTCAACAACTTGTGACTACATTCCGTTATTGAAAGACGAAACTTCAGGTCATTCATCTTAAAAAACATCATTTATTTATTAATTGTTAGATAGTGATCTTTCAACAACTAATTCAACTATAGACTCTTTAATTGATTGGAATCCCAACAGCTAGACCTGTGAGTTACTTTCTGATTACAAATTGGTTTGTCCTTCCTTGTTTCTCATTGAAAAAAAAAAATGTGTTCTTTTTTTTAATTAAAAAAAAGATCAAATGGCAGTCTCTTACCTATGATTATGAAAAATGGGTACTCCAAAAATAATCCATAAACATATTAAATACATATCAAATATCGATATGCGTTTGATATGCAGTTTGATATGCAGGAATACGAATCAAATATGTCTGAAAAGTATTTAAAAATAATATTTATTTAGTTTTTTTTTATTTCGAATACATTTTGCGTACACACGGAATATGGGGATACACAAGACGTTTTGGATACGAATAAATACTTTTTGAATATGTTTCATATTCTTTTTTAAAGATATTTTTTTATTTAGTTAATATTTTAATTTTATTATTATGAATATACTACCATCCATATATTGCTTTTCGGAAATTTCAACTAAAGGTCCAAAAAAATAAGTTTTAACGCGTAAAGTCTAATTGCGTAATTTCTCTCGAAAATATTCTGTAAACAGATAAATTTATCTGTTTGATATTCATCTGTTTAATATGTAAATAAATAAATTTATCTATCTGTTTATTTGTGCATAATAGATAAATTTATATGTTTGCATATCAACACAGATAATGCAAACAGATAAATTTATATGTGTTCTTTATACGTGCTTTCAATAAAACAGATAAATTTATCTGTATTCTTTACATGTACTTTTAATAAAACACGGATAAATTTATCTGTATTATTTATACATGTTTTGAAAAGGTACAGATAAGTTTATTTGTGTTCTTTATACGTACTTTTAATAAGATAGATAAATTTATTTGTGTTTTTTATACTTGCTTTTAATAAGATAGATAAATTTATCTGTGTTCTTTATATATATTTTAAAATGGACAGATAAATTTATCTATTCATTATACGTGCTTTCAATAAGATAGATAAATTTATTTGTGTTTTTTACACGTACTTTTAATAAAATATAGATAAATTTATCTGTATTCATTATACATATTTTGAAAAAGTACAGATAAATTTATTATTTTATGGTATTTTTGTTCCAAAAGAACTATGCGAGTTAAAACTTTTATGAGGATAGATCTTACTTGTTAAAATTTATCCTGGATAAAAAATAGTAAACAGTCTATAAATTAGACTGTTCACTAATTTTTTATTTTTTTTTATGTTTAACGAGAAATTTTTTTTATTTATTACTTATTCAGTTATCTTCACTTGCGTATTTATTGAATGTCTCAAAACTAGTTATTCCGTGCCTAAAAGAGCTCGATTAGCCAATTTTAAGACACCTAATTAAAAATATGAGTTTATTAGTTTGTAAATATATGGAGATGAAAAAATAGTAAAAGTAAAAATTAAATTATTTTTTATTAAATTAATAAAAAAAAACATCAATGAATATTTTGTTTTTTTACTCGTTAACATAAAAAACATGAGAAAGAAGAGAGAACAAAATAGAAGGTTAAGATTGTCCATTTTAAACGGCTTGATTTTGGACGAATACATAAATGCCGTATTAAATTATTGTATATTTCTGTATAAATAACAACAAAATAAATTAATTCTTATTTTTAATTTAATTTTATAAATAATACAATACTATAAATTATAAATAAAATAATTTTCTTACTAACGTAATTTAGCTATACTCGTATCTTACTGTTTATGATTTTGATTTATTGTTGTATGCGTATCGTACCCATATTTAGCATTCGCATCTGTCCTTCATGGTCTCTAACTTTAAAAAATGTGCCAGCGGATTGATATTTTGAATGGCTTAATCAACGGTCCAGATTATTTCAGATAATTAGGCGATTGAATAGGTGCCAGTTTATATTAACAGATATACCATTTTAATTAGCATGTGTTTTAACAGTTTAATTTAAACATGTTTTAAGGTTGTACCTTTTAGTAAAAATCACTTCTGGTTTACTTAAACATGTAACGTCATTAATAAATTTGGAAATGAGAATAAAAGCCCCTTAATTACTTCAACAGTTCTATGCTATTTTAAGTGTCTTTGAAAAAGAAAGAGAATATGGGGTATTTTTTATTTTGATGATTATATTTGAATACTGCATGATATGATATCTCTATATATAATTGTATAATATGATATAAGCGTCGACACCGTGCATAAAATATAACATTATGTGGTTATCACTTACCAAATATAGTTAAGGATGACAATTTTTTTCGCTCCATCATGTTCACGTTCAGTTTTGTAAAAAAAATTTCGCTCCTGATAATAAACGGTGTGGGGACGGTATTTGTCCTCCCCGCCCTGCCTCCGATTACAAAAAATAAATATTTTTTAAATATTAATATATGTATAAAATATATATTTTTCAAATATAATAAGTCTAAAATATTGAAATATTATATTTATCTCTATTTTTTTTCTTTTTTTATATTTTGTATATTTAGTTATATTAATTCATCAATTATTAATTTTTATTTATTATATTATTTATAACTTTTATTAATATTACTCTTTTAAATTTTAAAAATCATACTCGAAATATTTTTATACCCACTCCATTCCCTGTTACTTTTTTGATATTTTTTATTATTTATGCCCCGATCAAATAGGAGATGAAAATAAAAGAACTAATCTCCAATTCCGTCGCACCTTGCTCCATTGCCATTCCTAAATATATTCAGTCACTAAAGCATTACTAAAAAAAAAAACCGTTCAAAAGCTACAGAGTGTCTCCTTTCATCTTATTTGAATTTTTTATTTTATTTTATTTTCTCCAAATTATGTACTTTTTTTATTCCTTATAAAAATAGGAATTTAAAAAATGAGTGGTGCTTCTTGCACAAATAAAAAGTTAATGACGACAAAAACTATATTAAAAAAACCCATATTGAACTCAAATTAAATTATGCTCTAAAAATTAAAGGTATTTTTAAATACGCATTAAAAGCTCGTCACAATTGGGGGAAAGCTTGAGTTAAATGGGATTTGGGATTATGCCGTGAATAAACTCGCACTAGGAAATGTTGTAAGAGCACATTAAATAAAATCAAAATCAGACAATTTTATTAGAATTATTCATTATCTTGAAATTGTCAAATAAATAAATAAGGTAAATTAAATATTGTTAGCTATATCATCGAAATACATTTAGTTTGTAATTTATTCTCTAAATTTTATAATTCAACCCATTTTTTACTACAAATATGCTTCGCTTATGTATATAATATATTCAGTTGATCTAATTTTTTACATAAATTATCTACTTAATAAGTAAAAAAAAATTAAATAGTTCCGATCAAATTGTAAGATTAAAAATTACTCTCTTTTATGCTCACAGCACATATACTGTGTTTTGCTTACTGCAGGTTCTCTCATCCCAATTAAATAGGATTATTTGTCCTAAATCTCGATACAAGTGATCTCTTACTAACCAGCCAAAGTACAATAAATTTATACATATAACTCTGTACATATCATGGATAAATACATATAATCGGGTGACGTAATATATATAGATATATATAAATTAATTTACAACAAGGCATGGGCATTGTTGTGGGTGTATCTTGTTGAGTCTTGTTTTTGGGTTGATTTGATTTCTTCGGCGCATCGTAAAGTTATTTCTAATTGGTAACCACCGCCGACGCTAACTTCTCTCTCTAAGTGGCTGCAATAGCTCTCGAACACACACACGTTCACGTGAAGCTTGAAACCCATCAAGAACAGAAACTCCACCTCTAACTCGTTCATTTCCATCGTGCTGAGTCCACCGACTCGGGCAAAGTAAGAGTTTCTGTAATTCCTGCACAAAACAACACAGAAATTTTAGATTACGGAGGGATTTATATATCTCCAAATTAGTGAAAATGTTTTACCAGATCCAGATATAAAAATTATGTATGTATATATAGATATATATATACACTCCTGAGAACTAAGCTCGAGATCACCTACTTTTGGACTTCAAAGCAATTTGATTTAAGCAAAAGTTATTTATTTATAGTTTTGTTTAATGAATTTTGTTTTAACTCAGTGATAAGTTTTTTTTAATGTCAATCGAAAGCTTTAGAATTTTTAGATTTTCCTTGTTATTAAGAGAGAAAAAATAATATTTTTTACAAAATAAAAGAGAT
>JAOTRH010156332.1:0-13044 GCA_034768845.1 Heliamphora exappendiculata | reverse complement strand
GCTGCCGTAGACCTTGGAGGAGGGCGGGAAGCCGTTGGCGGCGGCGAATCGCGAGGCCTTGTCGATGGAGCGGCTGCTGACGGCGTAGAGGGCAGCGCCGGCAAATGTGCAGCAACGACAGCGAGGGCGACGTTGGCGCTTTAATTTAGAGTGATTTTAAGTAGTTTTAAGTCAAACAAATAGTAAGACAATAAGTTATAACATAAAGTGGCAAGTCCATTAAAAAAAAATGGCTTTACGTGTTCATAAAAATGTGAATTTATGAAAAATGAAAGTTGTTATCTAAAGAGATATATATATAATTTTTCGTATGATTTGGTATGTAATATAATTTTTATTTGATAGATCTCGATGAATGTACTCTAAAAATATAATTTTTATAACCAAACAAAAATGTATAATACAAATTATAACATTTTTTAAAAATATATAAAGATACTTAGTTAATATGCAAAAAGATTAAGAGGCTAAATTATCCAAACAAAATTTAAAAGGACTTTTTTGAGGCTTTAAACTAAAAAAAAAAAAAAAAAGTTAGCTTAAAGCCTTATACCAAATGAAACCATAGTATTTTGATATTTGTCCAAATTCTTACCTTTCCCATATTATGTGTTTGCATTTGAATGTAATGTTTTTTTCTTTATTGTCATGGGTGGTCTTATTAGTGAAGATCATAATAAGAGTGGTCCATTTATTAAGCTAATTAGGTAATTGTATAAAACTCTTCGACGAGACTCAAAATTTATTATAAGATTATTTATGAAATATATAATTATATATCTTTTTAAAAAAAATATTATTTATTAGGTTGCCTTTTATGATATAAATGAATTTTAAAAATAATTTGTATTGATAAAATTCAAAAATTATATTATTAATTAAGCCCTCTAGGCCGAGTTAATAAACTCTTAACATTATTAGATTGACTATATTACAAGAGAGATCAAGTGAATTATTACTATTATCGATTCAAAATGACATATTAAAAAAACTGAATTATGAAAACTTAATTAATAATTTTACATATTGAAAAGTAAAAAATAAATAAATTAACAGAATAAAATATAAAAATAACTTTAAAAGTAAAAAACCTTAATTTCAAATATCGCCCAAACCCTGTGAAGTAATTGAACCACCCCAAATTATAATGAGTGATAATTTTCTAATTGAGATTTATTGAATTGATATGCCTTCTTTTTCAATCCCTAATGATTATTCATTTTTAGCCATGTTTGGGTAAATGTTACTTATTGACTTATTACCTTATTTGTGTTTATTTTTTTGGCCCCATTTGGATAACTTGTTTATAAGCAGCCAAATAAGCAATTTCATTTAGTTTGCCAAATCAATAAGATTTAAGCCAATAAACAAATAAGCAACTTTTAAGCTAAGATTTAGCCAAACATTGTTGCTTATTTAAGCAAATAAGCAAAAATAAACAAATAAACAAATAAGTCACTTAAGAGCCAAATTATGTTGCTTATTTCTATTTTTACTTATTTCATAATAAGCAAATAAGCAAGTTATCCAAACAGGTTATCTTAAACAATATAGAATGTGGTTTATAGATATATTTTTGTTTTTTCTAAATTTTTTTTATAATTTTAATCAAAAATTTTTATTTTTCTGGCTCGTCTCGTTGAGAAAAGTCTAAAAATTATAATAATTTGACTAAATGATAAAAAAAATCACTAAACACGATAAATTTATAATATTAAATAAATTAATAAGCCATATTCACCTATTCAGATTATCTATAATTTGCAATTCCTAAAGAGTAGAAGTAGTAGTGTGTGAGAATTATACCATATGATCATTTGAAATCTTTTTCAGTATCGATGTGCTGTGCCTAACCTTCCTCTGTCCATCAGCTTCTCTGTTGCGTTACCACCAATATCATTGTCCTCTGCAGAAACTGTTACATTTGTTGTGTCCAATTAGCTTCGGTTGCACAACCGGCAATGTCGCGTTCTTTGGCAGGAACTTCCTTGAGTGACCGGCCACCCATGGTCTCGGGAACTAAGAAAGAGAAAAAATCCATACAGATCCACCACAGCAAGTGTTATAATAAAGAGTATTTGACATTGCTGAAACTAATAGTTTATAGACTGTAATTTGTAATAGAAGTTGTAGGTATTTAATAAATATGTTAGTTTGTCGTTGAAATAGAAGAAAAAATAACTATAATTTGTAACAAAAATTTTGAGTGCTTAAAAAAATTGTAATTTATTGTTAAATTAATAGCAAAAAGCTAAAAATGAGCCGAAAAGGCTCAGTCAAACACTCCTAACTGCCCATTTGATACCCTGATCCTTTTGGGTAAATTCCTGCACCACAAATGCACCGGTGATCGCTCCTGCTTTTCCCGCTGCTGCAAAGATCCCTTGGCAAGTCGACCAGAACCTTGTCAGGAAAAGCTCCGCCGGAACTATAAAAGTTGTGCTGTTGGGTCCAAAGTTGGCAACAAAAGAAAAAAAAGAAAAAGAAAAAAGAGTGTCAAGCCATAGAACACTGCAAATAGTATGGGCATGCCTTCACAGTAATCATGCTTTGAATGTGCTTTACTTACCCTTCTCAGTTCTCACCTCTGAATTCCCTGTATTCAAACCCCATGACCGCCATGAAAATGGAGATGAGGAGGAACCCACCAAGCTGGGTTATGAACCGTCAAATCCAATCGACGAGGAATACCATGAACCAGTACCCGACAATACTGCAAAGAGTGCAACTAAGAAGATTGCCTTGGAGAGTAAGAAAATCTCCGGGGCCTTCGGGACCAGCCATATTGCTGGGTAAATAACCTTGCAGAACTTCTGCTATATCTGCAGCCGCCTTGGATTGGTTGCCTTCGACCAAGGCAGTGTAGCTGGCGGTTTCTGGCATCTTCAGCCACTGGAAGTAGGCGAGGGCTGCTGGAACTGCGCCAAACATCAGCAAAATCTTCCATATAAACACCTGAATGTGATGGAAACCAACTTGCATCTTCACATTACAATGTCAAAAAGGACATGATTTTCTCCACCGATCAAGTTCACTTAACTGTATTAGATAGAATTTGTACAACTCACTCACATCAACAGCTATTTCCATTACATAATGAAATACAGTGGACATATCCAGAAGCAGAAATCAAAAGTTCTCTGTATAAAACTCTGCCGGATCAACGCACTAGCACTCAAAAGTCAGAAAAGAAACTGAGAAATACCTCAACTGTTGCGTGTGTTAAGCTTCTATTGAAGAAATAAAAATAAAATGCAAAATGGAATGTTTTTCAAAACGTTTCATTTTGAATGGCAAATGCCATTGCTCTTGGTGTATTACATATCAAGATTTCCGCAAAAATGACAGAAACTGCAGGCACCAGTGTTTTACATGACCGGACACACCAGCAAAGAAAAATAAAAAGCAAAACGGAATGTTTTTCAAGACATTTCATTTTGAATGGCAAATGGCATTGCTCTTGGTGTATTACATATCAAAGTTTTCGAAAAAATGACAAAGTACACTGCAGGCACCGGTGTTTTACATGACCAGACACACCAGCAGAGTCAATTACGTGGGCATGGTTGTAGAATCAGCAATGGCCGCCGTCTTCTTCTGGAGCTCCTGCTTGTTGGCACCTACAAGCTTGTCCACTTGCCGTCCATCTTTAAGGAAGAAGAAGGTTGGAGTGGCCTTAATATCCCATGAAGTACTAAACTCCTGCACCATGCCACATAACAAACTCATTTGTCAAGATTATAGGAACTAAGAATGAACTTAAATGAGATTATAGGAACTAAGAATGAACTTAAATGACTGCCAAAATGAATTTGAATGTATAAATACAAAAAATGGAAAAGAAAAGATGAAGAACCATCAAAGCAATGTGAGTTAAATTATATCAATTACGCAACTTAATGAAAAAGATGATGCATCGGTTTCCCAATCATCCATGATTGTGGCCACTATTTTTTGTTACGGCCTCTCTAATGATGAGAGATATACTTAAACTCATTACAGAAGAAACAGTAATAACTAATAACTTGATAAATAAATGAATAAAAGAAACAATGGGACAGCTGAAGAATATAAAATGTAGTTATTTCCAAGTAGAAATAACCAGCATCAAAATGTTATTCTTACAGGCAGCTCATCAACATCCACAGTTAAGAACATCATCGAAGAATATTTATCAGCAAGCTCGCAATACGCCTGTGCTATCACCCTACAAGGACTACACCATGATGCACTGAAATTTACCACAACCTGTTTTGAGAGTAGGACAAAGATGACAATTGTATGTTAGAGACTGAAATAGGATTGGTTAAAAAGACACAAGTACTTCAGAATTCAGTCTTGCAAGTAGCCTGGGCATGTCACCTCTATGTCCCGTGGAGTAGATAAAACAGGAAAGAGAAAACCACAAAAAGGGACAAACTTCACGTTCACCCCTTGTGGTATAGGCCATGTGCAGATTATGCCTGTAACGTTTAGAAATTAACTACATAACTTGTGATTTATAGACTAAAATGCACTGTTAACATTCGGTGCTTGTAAATTGACCTTAATGCCCTCTCTCCTTTTCTCTTTTAAACTACTCATATATTTATAGACATTACACACACACACACACACACACACACACACACACACACACACACGTGTGCGTGTGTATAATTATGTATAAATTCACTGCCATTAGACATTATACCACCTGTGTCTCTCACCACCATAGCCACTGTTGACCACCGATCACCTCTGCAATTTCACTAATTTTCATCGAAGACCCACGACCAATTCCAACCTTCTCTTACCTCAAAAACCCAGCCTTAACCGCTTCATTCTCTACGGCATTTTTGTCGGACACGTCGACAAAACTGGATTACATTGTCTACCTCTTTGGTATCATCGATTCGGGCCCCGACAATACGCAGGCCACGTGTTGGTTGTCACTGGGAAATGGGTTGTCATTGGCTTCTTCAACTTCGTCGACGTTGCGATCAAAGCTGGATTTGTTTCTTGAATTATAAGCAGAATGAACTATTTCAGCACCCGGAGAATCAAGGTGGTAATGGATTTGGGTAGGAAGCCTCTTGCTCGGTTTCCATTGGGCTACTAGGCGATGTCGGAAGTCAGAGCAGCCTGTAAGTTTGAAGATATACGGAGCGCCATATCAAAGGTCATTCAAATCAGTTATGCAAACAGTTGACTGAGATAACTGGGTGGTGGGGAGAAGCCGTGAGCTCTGGGGAGTGTGGGAGGAGGGAAGGGTGACTTTGGAGGGAGGGAAGGAGGGAGTAGGAGAGAGAATGTGGAGAGAGTTTAAAGAGTGACAATTTTTGAAATTTTTAAAATTTGTAAAGGGTATTTTCGTCTTAAAAATGGTCTCTCTCACTATAGGGCATGTGATTACAATTCCCATTAATTTGGATGAAAGTGTTGACGGTGCATTTTAGTCCATAAACCACATGAAGTTAAGTGATTATTTCAAAACGTCAAGGTGTAACTCGTACAAAGGGTGAAGGTGAAGTTTGCCTCTAAAAAAAGTGAAAAGCGAAACCTTTATTATTATGTGCCTATGATATAGCACTAATAGAGAATAGAAGAAGAATAGATATTTGAAGAAGGAGAATAGAGCTTAAAAGAAGAAGAAGAACAAACAGATTAGAAGAAGAAGACATAAAGGGAAAAGAAATCACACAACTCAATAGCGATTCTTATTCATTAAATTCTGATTAATATATTCATAAGACTTCTTATTTATAATCATAAAATTCTAATTAAAAGGAAACTAAAATTCTTAATAAAATGAAAACAAATAACAACTTAATACTATAAGTGGAAAATAAAATATAAAATAATAAAATACAATTCCAAATTTGATCTTTATTTCTATCTATTTTCTGCATCAAATTTGGGATTGTATATTATTATCATATATTTTATTTCCTTACAGTATTGAGATGTTACTTGTTTCCATTTAGCATGTTATTTGTTTCCATTTTATTAAGATGGAAACAAAGGTTAAATTTTAGATTGTATTTTATTATTTTATTTTATATTTGTTTTATTATTTTATATTTTATTTTCTTATAATATTAATATGTTATTTGTTTTTGTTTTAATAAGAATTTTAGTTTTCGACTTTGATGAATAAGAATTGATATTGAGTTGTATGATTTCTTTTTTCTACCTGTCTTCTTTTTCTAAGCTCTATTCATTTTCTTCTAATCACTATTCATCTTATGCTCTTTATTGCTGCTACATCGTTTAAAGAGCCAAAAGATTCTTTTCTCCCTCATCCAACTCAAACAATCTCACCAGAACCCTTCACAAATCACAGCAACCATCATCCGCAAAGATCCACTGCAACCTAGTTATCACAACTCATTGCCATCATGATCCAACCACCACCACTGTTCCGCCCTACATCGCACCACCACCGACGACACTAGCGAAATCTATTTCAACCTAAAGCCAGTCGCCACTGCTGCAGCAGTCGGTCCCGCCGCCACCATCGCTCAACGCCGCGATCAACGAAGTTTTGTTACAACCTATGAAGCACGGACACACCAGAATAGGTGTCGCAGTGGTGTCGGACACGTTGGGATGTGGACACGTCAAGACACGTGTAGGACACGCCGCGTGACGTGTTATTTTTTTAATTTTTTTTATAGTCGGACACGCGAAGGCACAAATGTGTCCATTTTTTGGCATGCCTGGACACGCCAAACACAATGATAAAATAAAAAACTCTAAAAGCCTCAGTGCACAATTTCAAAAAATCCTCAACCTCACGTTTTTACTACCCACTACAACCTTCACTAGTGAGCTCAACGACCACCGACAACCTCGATCCCCACAACCTTCAATTATGTTCTAAATAAGCACTCTCTTCTTGTTACTTCTATTTTTTTGGTGACTACTTGTCTCTCTCTTTTTTTGTTCTACTTGTATGTGTCTCCTTCTCTCTCTCTCTTCTTATTCTTCTCCCCTCTTTCTTCATTTTCCAATTTTTGCTTCTTTTGAGTCTTTGAATGAGTTGATGACAATGATCTGTTTAGTTTATTTTCTAGTTTTTTTAGTTTACCGTTTTAGTTTTTTCTTTACCTTTTTAGTTTTTTTTTTGTTTTTTTCTTTACCCTTTTAGTTTTTTCCTTTACCTTTTTTCTCCGTCTCTTTTCTGGTTGTTTTATTTACCTTTTTAGTTTGTTTGTTTTACCTTTTTTTGGAAGTTGTTTGTGAATATTCTATTTATTAGCATGTGGTAAATATATAAACAAAAAATATATTTTAAGTCGTATTTCTGTTGTGTCCACGTCCTACTTTTTTGAAATCGCCGTGTCCCGTGTCTATGTCCGTGTCCGTGTTCGTGCTTCATAGGTTATGGCCAAGCTTTATCGCCATTCATCACCATGACCATCACCTGTTTCATCATCGTCAACTATTTGACCGAAGCCTCGCTGACATCCATCATCGCCATCTCGACCACGTCCCATTCTCTCTCTCCCTCGTGTGGACTCTCTCTTTTCTTTGTGTTGTTTCCTCCCCGTCGACCCTCATCCTTCCTCCCTGTTGAAGTTCTCTCTCTCTCTCTCCTCGCTGTCACAAGAAATCCAAGAAGAAATCCTAGACAACTAGTTCCCTCTCGCGCTACGAAAAAGAAGGCATATAGGGAAAAAAAATCATACAATTCAATATCAATTCTTATTCATCAAAACTAATTAATGCAATCATAAGACTTCTTATTTATAACCCTAAAACCCTAATTAAAAGAAAATTAAAATCCTTAATAAAATGGAAACAAATAATATTCTAAATGGAAACAAAAAACATCTTAATACTACAAGTAAATAAAATATAAGATAATAAAATGCAATCTCCAATTTGATCTTTATTTCCATCTATTGTCAGCATCAACCACATCTTTGAGCACCAATAAATTATAGAATTTGTGTTTGTATAGCATTTTCCTTTGCACAATTCATGATGCTGCATGGTGAATAAAAATAAGAGTTTTGGAATGCGTTCTCAAAGGGTCATTCCTCCTGCTGGAATTTTGTTTTTGCCATTTTTCACAAGAAAATGGCAGGCAAATAACTTACAATCTTGCCATCCTTGCTTGCTTCTGACATCTTCTCTTCCCAACTCTGAATGGAAGTTATGAGGTGAACATTTCCACTGGCAAGCTCTACTGGTGAAATCTGCTCATTACGAGTTTCACTTCGACATAACTGCAGAAGAGTTTTCCATTGAATGGTGCAACATTCAAGAAGATTCAGATTTTCTATGAATGTTCAAAAGATCACTAGTACCATAAACATCAGCCAATAAGATCAGATGCTCGATGCTGTATAAATAAAGCAGTTAGCTCGAACCACAAAGTTAGCGCCATTCAAAACCTAAGCCTTTACGTGCTATTATAACATTCATGCCCATTGAAATATCTTGGAGATGGTAAAATACTATTGACTTACTGTTGCAGGTATTCTCCACAACACGCATAGGGTTGTATTAATGAAAAATTTAATGCACAAAGGTATTAACTGTTAAAAATTGTATTTTTTTGGGTGGGGGGAGAGATTACTGTTCAGGATGTTATCAAAGGAGTTTCTTACTTTCTTCTAATCTAGCGCAATGGAGTCTAGGGAGAAAACAGGCGAACAATCTCAAAATTGTTGCTGCATTAGAGGAAATGATTTCACAAGTTCTCATCCAAAGAAATCCAGCCCATCGGAGCTCTTTACTTGCCAAACAGTAGGTGCACATAAATTTTCAGTAGGGCTTGAAAAGTGAGAGAAAATGGGAGTGTTGTGAGATGCAATTCATTGTGTTTAGTGAACCTGAAGATCATTTGCAAGATAAAGAAACAGTACCAAATAAATTACAGGTAATAGCAAGTTAGTGAAGGTAAAGCAAAGACCTCTTACCTTAGAAGCTCATAAGAGAGAGAACTATCAATGACAGTGTAACTTGAGAAAGACTCACCTTGGTCCAGCACTGTCCCATTGTTCAGAAATCTGAAACCTGATCATAAATCAAAGCAGTACCCTGGAAGTAAACATCCATCAGATTAGTTAGATGAATGCAAACACAAGACTTGCGGCCAATCTAGGTTCAAATGTTTTCATAGACACTCAATTTATACATCTATACTGTTATACGAGAGGAGAGGAATCACTTGGTGTCTCTGAAGCTGTATGGATTTTTGTATTCCCAAAATGTCCATTAAATTTGAAAATATGTCAAAATACCCAATGAATTCTATTAACTAATTCGGTTATTAATAAATTTTAAAAATACAACTTTCACAATTTTATTAACTAATTCAGTTATTAAAAAATGTGCCGCTCATGCAGTGGCATGTGTGTGTGCACAGTGGCTAGTGTACATAAACGGGGTGAATTTGGAAAAAGGTAAATTGTTTTGTACATGATGATTAAATTGTACAAAATTGAACAGAGTTTGGAGAAAACCTATCCTAAAGATCAACGAGATAGCCGATTCCTCTATTTTGGAAGAGGCATAACGTAAGAAGTTCATTACACACGCACACATACAAACAAAAATATATATATTGTAACTGTAATTGGCGAGTTTCGGGTATCTAGACAAAACCACCAAGAGTCTGTATTATCCGTCTCTTAAGTTTGTTGTTTGTTATTTTGTTTGGGATGGGATGCTTTGCTCTTGCATCATCTAACTACATGACTCATCCTTCTGCATCTTGTATAACCTTTTTGGGCCCGATGCTCACTAAGCGCTTGCCAGGCGCTCAAACCGTAGGAGCACTTGTTAGGCGCTCGAGAGCTGGCCCTCTCTTGATTAGCCCTTGCTTACCACAGTGGACTCCGCTTGCTAGGCGCCCTCTAACCGCTCAAGCGCTGGGTTGGCGCTCGTGGTGCGCTCGATAGGCGCTCGAGCATCGAGCCTTTGTGGTAGTACCTGTACCAACTCTAGTAGGGTGCACTAGCTTAGTGCCCTTTAGGCGCTTGAGCGCTTTGAAGCGCTTGCCATGCGCTCGATAGGCGCCCAAGCTCTTCAACCCTGCGCTTGAATAGCCCTCAAGCAGCACTCGAGCTGTCCTAGGTCAAACCTAGGTCAACCCTTTATGGCACTCGCTAGGTGCCTGCAGCGCGCTCGAGCGCTCATGCGCTCGCAAGGCGGTCAAGCGTCCTGAGACAGTTTTTTACCATCTTTTTGTCTTGAACCCTAGTAGTATATAAGTTTTTGCTTTTTCTCGTTGTAGTGTTATCAAAAATAGAATTTTGAGAGCTTTGATTGACATATTTGACCCATTTGACTTCCATTTATCTTGTTAATCTTTTGTCTACTCTATTGTAGCAATCTAAGTGCATTTTATCTCCTTGAATTGTACTCATAACCTAGATAGTATGATTCGCTTATACATTATTCTTTCTACACTTTTGGTCATTCATCATCATTTAAAACTTGCTTGGATCACATCTTAGCCGTCGAGTTACGTAGATAGAAAAGTTAAAGCGACTTGGATCTATGAAATCAAGAAGGAGCTCGGAGAATTGTCTCAAGTAAAGAAATTAGGTCGTCGTTTAGATAATGGGTGAAATTCTTTTATTCTTCTAACTTATACCTTTTTGATTCATAGTGAAAAGTGTTTTGTGTGTTAGTATCGTGGTTTTCATCCCGGGTTTTGCCCAGGAGTTTTCACGTTATATCTTGTGTCGTTCTCTCATGGATGTTAGTTATTTGTTTATTAAAACTAAATAATCTTTTTAATTTTTAATTGTTCAAGGATTAACCTATTCGCCCCCTAGGGTTAATCGGGTCTCTTTACATAGTTTCATATATCTTCTTATGTTTTGAAAAAGCACCACGCTTTATGAAAAGGGTTAACTCAAGTCACTAGAACTAAGATCCATTTCGTTACTTGCCAAAAGAAAAGGGAACGGGGGAGGGGGGGATCAACAAAATAAAAAGACTAAATAAGAAAAAGAAATAACCCATGTGCTTCAAAGTTCTAACAAAAGTGAATATCTACAAGCTCCAGAGATTTATAGCTAGTTTAGGAAACAGAGGATAAAAGAAAAAAAATTACTTAAAAATAAAAGAAAAGAAGAGAAGATAAATGATTGTGTTTTCTCTCCGTCTTGTTTGGATAAATAGAAGAGAAAATAATGTTATTTCTCTCCTATCATATTTAGTTAGATTCAATAAGAAAAAATAAAATAAAGTGTCTTACATAATATATTTGTTTTTGGAAGCCTATATTCGCATTACAAAACAACAACATATAAGTAGTTTTATTTCTCTCCAAAAATGGTGTTGTTTTAACCGATAACCAAATCTCTCTATTTCTCTCCTATTTAGTTATCCAAACAAGTGATTGGAGTAACAACACAATCATTTCTTTTCGTTTCTTCCCAAATCACTCAATCCAAACAAGACGTTAAGAATCTGGTTTACATTTCTTCCATTGCATCCTAGAACATATGACAAGCAACGTTACAACTTGTCAGTGGACCTGACCCTCAACGTTTATGAGGTGAGGTGGAGGTTTGACATTTCCTTCCCAATGGAAAGAATTTGGGTGTTTAAAATTGATTTGCCTGTGCCCTAATTAATAAAGCAATAACTTCTCTAATATTTCTCACTCAACGGACCTCCCAAATTTTATAGAAACCACCGGCAAACTCCACCTAAGACTTCTTCCTGATCTTCTATGAAAGAGGAATCGACATTTGTCTGGACTTATCATCAGATAAATCGAAGTAGAAGGAACATAAAAATGTTAAGAAGATTTAGATGAAAAATCTTCCAAAAAATCAGATAAAAAAGGGGCCAACACACATCACGGGGAAAATTACCAAAGAAAAGGCACCAAAAACAAAGTTATGAAGATTTAGAAAAGGCGGTGCCACTTCCTATTCCATTGAATTGCAGAAACATAAGCCGACGAGGATTGGGGGAAAAAATACCTTGACAGATTCACAGAGAAATTAGAAGCAAATCAGAAAGAATAATTATCTACGGGGATTCAACATTTTGGCACACAAGAGATTTGTGAATGAGAGAGCGCGCCAGAGGAGATCCCCATAGTCATAAGGTATCGAGAGAATCTGGGAGACGATGAAACTGTTTTGGGGCGTCGATCGATCGAAACAGAGGAGAGGGAGAGAGGGGAAGAAGAGGTTATAAGAACTAGAGACACCAAGAAGTGAGTAAGGATCCTCTGCAGTGCTTTTTGGTGCAATATACTAATTTAAGAATAAAAATTATATATTTTTTGTGCAATATATTAAGAATCTTTAAACTGATGCATTGCACACAAAGGAAGCACCACAGAGGATTCTAATTCCCAAGAACTAACCTGTGGCCTGTGCCTATTTTGGTGCAAGTTGTTCAACTAACTTCTGAAAATGTCTTGTGACAAAAGTGCCCTTGTCAGTCAATAGAATATTTGAAAATTATTTGGTGTACCTGAGTTTTTTAATCTATCAATTGAAAATATGTTATTTGTATAATATTTGAATGTTGTACTGTTTGCTTTTTATTTTTATTTATTTGCTTTTTATTTTTATTTATTTGTATACATTTACATATATATAACTATGTAAATACATATAACTATGTAAAATGTTAATGTTTCTTTCTTATTTGCAAAGAAAAACTGTTTCAAACTAATTTTTCTGAAAAGATTTTCAAATACGACAAAACTATAAAAAATATAGTTATTAGTTTGAGTATATCACATTTTTACTCCTTTATTTAAGGGTTATATCATTGTCACTCCTTTATTTAAGGGTTATATCATTGTCACTCCCTTAATTCTCTTAAATATCACTGCACTTCTTACTTTTTAATTTTTGTAACACTTTGATTCAAAAGTTAACTTTTCGTTAATTTTTAGACGAAAAAATAGTATTTTCACATTTACACCTCTTGATTTCTTTGTTTTTATACTTACACCCCCTATTTTTTTTGTTTTTTTATTTTTTTTAATTATAAAATTTTATTTAAAAATTTTTAATTAAAAATTTAAAAATTACTAAATACAAAAATAAGTAAAATAAAAACATAAAA
>JAOTRH010156300.1:0-13046 GCA_034768845.1 Heliamphora exappendiculata | reverse complement strand
ACAATGGCGAATCACGATCAACAAATCGCTAACTAGAATCGCGAGTTAGAATTGCGATGAGAAATCAAAACAGAGATCGAAATCAGAAATCGAACCACAGATCGCGCAAAGATCACAAACTAATGAGATCACAATCATAAATCGCAATATCCAATTGTCACATAAGATCGCGACGAAAAATAACAATTGTTTTGCGATCACAATTGCAAATTCTTAATTAAATCTCATTTTCGAATTCTGTTATTAGCATACTTAAATCTATTTCAAATCTAAACGAATCTCAACAAACTAAGAGTATTTTTGTCATAAATATATATACTTGTCATATACATGATTTATAGTTGATTCTTTATGTCGTTGATGAACCTAACGTATGAAAACATATTAAGGTGGATGAAAAACAAAACCACAGTTACACTTAAGATTTTTCACCAATTTTTCAAAAAAATATTGACAAAAATATAAAAAAGTCTAAACAATAAAAATAAACTATTATTTATAAAAAAATTTGTCATAACACCATAAAAGTGTTGTCAAATCACAAATGGAAAATCTAGTTTCGTAAATCATAAATTAAATTATATTAAAAATTATTAAATTCAACATAAATTATAACACTAATGTTAAACACTTCACACACACACACACACATATATATATATATATAATAAAATAATTTATCAAACGTTATTTTGTAATTTAATTAAAAAGACATTTGCCTTCGTCAAAAAGTTTTTAGCTCAAATTCAATCAAACATAAGTTCTGTTGAATATTATGGCAATATAAACCAAGAAATTTTAAAGCTAGGAGAAAAAAAAGTGAGTAAAAACTTCTTAGTTTAAATACGTTAACTCTTTAAACCATGTCTGGTATACATTTTAAACTATTTGTATCACCAAATAGAATAAATAATTTTTTGTTAAAGTGTTCTTTTGGTCTTACATCCTCAAAGGATACATTTCGACATTCTTCTCATAAAAGAGAAATAAAAAGTTCAAAATTTGTCAGCTTTTTACACTTCTTAGTAAATTCTTATCTCTAAATTAATTCACCATTATTTTTTATTTTCACAATAAACACTCATTAAGTTACATTTTGGTATTTTTCAAGGAATAAAAAAAAAGAGGAAGAAGACATGTCTTCAAAATTTGTTAGATAAAATAATTTTAAAAATCTCACGGATCATAAGTTTCAACATGTTTATACCATAAAACCATTTATACATGAATCACGAAAGGTAACACAAACAGAATAGTAAATCAAAACTAAATCAAAACGTGAACTGAATCATAAACAATAACATTCTGATGACTATGGTATGGGCTAATTTAACCAAGCCCTGATATCTTGGAAAGCTTATTCATTTAGCAAAATGGCCCAACAATTCAGACATATGAACATAAAATACCCATTTTGACGTCTGAAGATGGTTCAAAATTTAAAAGTAGAACATTGAAAAACTCCGAGAGCGAGAACTCCCACCATCTCAAGGGGGGCCTGCCTTCAAACATCTCTGGCCAGTCCAGAAAGATCAACAAGCCCGGACTCGGGATTACTGAGTTTAGGAGGGGCATCTTTGGGCGGATGGTCGCCTTCCATCGGTATTCCTCCTCGACGATCACCATCGTACAAGTGTGGAGAACCAAATGCACTGAAGAATCCTTTCTTCATTTCTTCCGCTGCTTCAAAGAAACGGCCTAGCCCACCGAAGAAGTTACGTTCAATCGCTTCGATATCGCTGCGTAGTCCGGGGAAGTCAAATGGTACGAGATCAGACGATTCCATATGGAAAGACCCTTTCTTCATTAGGTTTGAAACATCCTCTTCGGTGTATTCTTTGTTTGATTGCACCACTTCAGAGGGCCTAAATTAACAAATTCACCATTAATTTACGAGTTAAATTGGGCATGTATAGCCAAAACTTACAAATCGACGAAACTTAGATGAAACTTAGATGAACAATATCTCCCAAAATAATGGGACACTATGCCATCATTCTAACCTAATCCAAGTACTAAAATTCATGCACATAACAACTGCAACTTCAGTTAAAGAGTTCATAGTCCGAAAAAAAATAATTGCACAGCAATATATTATCGAGTGAGCCACAGTAGATGCATGAAATTGCAATAATATGTCCTTAAAAATCCATCTATCCTCACAATCCAGTGCTGATTTACAGTATTGAAGTACCAGAAAATCTGTTCAGGCATCTTTCCAAGAAACCCATATCATGGAAAGAGACATTTATCTGCTAAGATCTTGTCCCACATCAATAAAAATAAAGGACTCTCTATATGTATATAAGCCACTTGGACACCCTCCCTTTATAAGCCGATTTTCAGGGGCAAATTCTACCCAAGGGTTGGTAACAAAGAATCTCCTATTTTACAAACATTTGCTTCTAATGGAAAGCCAAATTACATGAAAACATAAGAGGTCAATCATTTGATACAAAATTATACATATCCTGTAGCAGTTTTTCCATTCTTTCTTGACAAACAAATTCTACCCAAGGGTTTGTAACAAAATATCTCCTATTTTACAACATTTGCTTCTAATGGAAAGCAAAATTACATGAAAACATAAGAGGTCAATCATTTGGTACATTTATACATATGCTGTAGCAATTTTTCCTTTCTTTCTTGACAAGCAAATCACTACATTTAAAAAGCAATTTAACCAACTGACCAAAAAGCTCATATTTATTTTCGGAAAAAAAATCCAGGGCCAACATATCTTTACTCTCAACCTCTTCCCACTCTAGGGGCTGATTTGTAGACTAAAGAAGATATTGAGAAAATAACATAAACGAAGGAGAAATAGGAAAACTTTAGACTTTGAGGCACGATAAATCGTTTTCTTTAAGACGATTTTTGCCCCCACTCTAAGTATGTTTGTTATTGGGTTTCTGGCAAATTGCTTCCAGGATACAACAAAGCCTCGAGATTTACAGATAGCAATTCTGGAGAATTCCCATAACTTCTCAAAGAATGCTCGATGGATAATACGAATTTGAAGGGAGGTCAAGTGTCTTTCAGTTTGACAATAGAACCTTTATTTATAAAAAAAAAAACGTAGGGACACAAATGAAGGGTTACATCCCTTCATGTCATAATGACAGTTAGGTACTGTTCTAATGAACAGTCATGACTAATAGTAGAAGCTTATTTAAAAAACCAAATGATTTTAATAGTCAGAAAATGAGAAATAATCCAATACTTCCCACTAACATCAAGTAAAAAAATATACCATTGTTTAATTACAATCGCACGCGTACGTGTTACATGTCCAAGTGAGCCACTAAAATGCCAACAATGTGCCACATTGGGCCCTTTGTCCCCGCCATGCACGTGCACGCTCCAATTCTATGCCCTAGAGCACACCGGATTACTTCCCCTTTGTATTCATTAAATACAACTTGTCTAAAAATTAATAAACTAGAGGAAAGTTTTGTAAACTTCCTCTGTGGGATTACACACTTTCCAACAAAATAAGTCTTCTTTATATATATATATATATATATATATATATAACAATACCCCATTAGGTTGTAATATTGAACTGATTATCGGGAGCAGCAATATTATCATGCATAAAAAAATCGAAAACAATACACAAAAATATCTAAATTTATTGAGAAATTCAATCAAAATTTAGCATTGTTATGGTTGTGTGCTCTATCCTAGTTTCATGAACATTTACAAGAGTATACCCTATCTCTTGTTAGTGTTAGGCGTATGAAGCATGATTATTTTTGGAAAGTCCAACCCATGATCCGACCCGTTCCAAAGGCATCACGATTGAAAATATATTTTTTTGAGGCCGAGTCACAAAAATATATACACGATGTTTTACTTCTGTTTCACCGAATGTTGTAACAGAAAATATGCACGATGCTTTACTTCTCTCAGTTGACAATCCCATTAACTCTTGGGTGTTAAACTCAGAAGCCTCTTTTCATACTACTGCACACCAAGAAATCATCAAGAATTATGTGGTGAGTAACTTTAAAAATATGTACTTGGATGATAGAGAAGTTTTAGATATTGTGGTACAATAGATATTTGCATTAGATTGCCTAACGGGTTTGTATGGCTAATACACAAAGTTCAACACATTCTTAAGTTAATGAGGAACTTGATCTCTATTGGACAACTCGACGCTAAAGGGCATGCAGTAACATTTGTTCGTGGTACATAGAAGATCACAAAGAGAGTTATGGTAGTGGCTTGTGTAACAAAAACCGGTACTCTGTATATGACTTCAAGTACAAAGGATATAGTGGTGGCGGTTGCTGATGGTGGGACAGATACAAACCTATGACATCAAAGACTGGGTCACATGAGTGAAAAAGAAATGAAGGTACTTTTGTGTAAAGGAAAATTACCAGGAACTGAAATATGTTGAGTTTGATATGTGTGAAGATTGTATTTTTGGAAAGCAAAAAAAAGTCGGTTTCTTGAAAGGCAATAGAACACCAAAAACTGAAAATTTGAAATTGGTGCACACAGACTTGCGGGGGCCCTCTCCAATTGCATTTCTAAGAGGTTCGTGGTACTATGTCATTTTCATTGATGATTCAAGCATAAAAGTATGGGTTTATTTTATGGAAAATAAAGCTAATGTCTTTGAAACCTTTAAAAAAGTGGAAAGACTATAGTTGAAACTAAAACAAGCCTAAAATTGAAGTGTTTGAGATTAGACAATGGAAGAGAATACATATATGGGGAGTTCAAAGAATTTTGTGCTACAAATGGGATTAAGTGGTTGAAGACTGTTCCAGGACACCACAGCAGAATGGCGTGGCTAAGCCCATGAACAAAGCTCTCAATGAGTATGCTAGGAGCATGAGGTTGCATTCTAGGTTGCCAGAAAACTTTTGGAATGATGTAATGAACACCGCAGCTTACTTGATAAATTGAGAACCGTCAGTTCCTTTAAATTGCAGAATTCTTGAAGAAATTTCGAGCGAAAAAGAGGTAAATTTTTCCTTTATAAAAATATTTGACTGCGTATCCTGTGTTCACATTGATTCTGATGCTCGTAGGAAATTACAAGCAAGTCCAAAAAGTGTTTCTTTATTGATTATTGGGATGAAGTTTTTGGTTATTGATTTTTGGATTATCAAAATCAAAAAATTATTAGAAACAAGAATGTGATTTTTAATGAGCAGATTATGTATAAGGACAAATCAAAAGCAGAATATGATGTTGTGATGCTAGACGTTAAGAAATTTGTGTTTGTTAGTTTAGATAATATTTCTGAAAATACTGTGCAGAACAGAGATGAAGACAAGGAAAATGTGGTCCCACGGGTATAACAGGGTACACTTGCAACCGTTGTCGGAAGGTCTTCCAGAAGCAGTAGGCCACCGCAGTGTTTCTCATCGTCCTCATTCCACATCTTGCTTACTGATAGTGGTGAGCCAGAGAGTTATGATGAAGCTTTGCACAGAACTCAATAAAGTGGGAGTTAGCCATAAAGGATGAGATGAATTAACTGTTGGCAAATCACACATGAGAGCTGACAGAACTGCCAACAGAAAAAGAAAAAAAAAAAAAGAACTTTGCATAACAAGTGGGTATACAGATCAGAATAAAGGAGATGGTACCCAGCGTTATAAAGCCAAATTGGTTGTCAAGATATTTCAGTAGAAGAGGGCGTTAATTACATTTATATCTTCTCTCCAGTTGTGAAGTTGACAACAATTAGACTGGTACTGAGAATTGAAGCTGCACAGAACTTACATCTTGAGCAATTGGATGTAGAGACTACTTTTCTTCACGGGGTCTCAAAGGAGGCTATTTACATGCATCAATCGGAAGGAGTCACAGTACAAGAAAAAGAGAACTTGGCTTGCAAAGTGAGTAAGACGTTGTATGGTTTGATACAAGCTCTGAGACAATGGTACATGAAATTTGATGGGTTCACAATGTTAGAAGTAGACCATTGCTGTTATGTTAAAAATTCTGACAATTCCTACATTATTCTATTATTGTATGTGGATGATATGCTAGTTGCTCTTCCAGAGTTTTTGTTTAGTTTAAAACTAGAATCATAAGGTGTATTTGCTTCTTTAATTCCAAGGTGTTTGAATATTTGAAGCATTTTCTCAATAGAATAGGATTGACACAGTGCATAACTCTCGGTATTCTTTTTCACCTTAATACCCAAAATAGTATCTACTACATTAAGATCTTTCATCTTGAACATACAAGTAAGATACTTTTTAGTTTCACATACAACTTTTATATTAATTCCAAAAATTAGCAAGTCGTCAATGTAAAGACAAATAATAATGCCATACTTGTGAATTTAGAATAAATACACTTATCAGCACTATTATGTTTAAAACCGTTAGACAAAATAACATAATCAAACTTTTCATGTCATTGTTTTGGTGCCTACTTTAATCCATATAATGATTTGGCTATTTGGTAGACTTTCTTTTTATTTCTAGGTAGAACAAACCCTTCTAGTTGTTCCATATAAACTCCTTCATCTAGATCACCAATCAAAAAACTTTTCACGTCATTGTTTTGGTGCCTACTTTAATCCATATAATGATTTGGCTATTTGGTAGACTTTCTTTTTATTTCTAGGTAGAACAAACCCTTCTAGTTGTTCCATATAAACTCCTTCATCTAGATCACCAATCAAAAAGGTTGTTTTAACATCCATTTGATGTACACACAAATCATATATGGACGCAATTGCGAAAAGAACACGAATAGATGTGATTTTTGCGACGAGCTCATAAGTGTCAAAATAATCTATTTCTAAAACCTTTTGCCACTAACCTTGCTTTGGAAGTTTGAATTGATCCATTGGTATGGTATTTCCTCCTAAATACCCACTTACTATGTGCCTCATATCCAACTCCCACCTAGGAGAGGAAGTACGGAACAAGAGCAACCATGAGTCCATTTTGTCATTTATTTGCTTCTTTCCAAAAAGCTACATCTCTAGAAGACATGGCTTCTTCAAAAGTTTTAGGATCATCTTCCAAGGTATCTTATTCTATCTCCTTCAACAAGAAAGACTATAGCTTGAGATGATAAAAAATCAGGACCCAAGTTTTTTTCCTTTCTCACTCTTTGATTCTTTTTAGGTTGTAGTTATGAATCTGGACGACTTCTTTTATCACTGTTAAAGTAGTACCAAAACTAGAATCAAATAATTGTGTTTGTATAGGCTTTGAAGTACTTTCTGAATCAGACTTGAATTTATTTTCAAAAAATTCAGCATCTCTTAAATTCTATTACGGCATTAGAACTCAAGTCTAACAGTCCATATGCCTTAGAATTTTCAGCATAACCAATAAAAACATTTTTGATTGCTCTTGATCCTAATTTAGTTCTTTTGGTCAATAACTCTATAAAAGGCTAGACACTCCGACACACTTAGATATTATAGATTTGGCTTTCGGCCATTCTATAATTGTATGGCGACACATGTATTTTTTGGGATGACACTCTATTATGCATATGACATTGTGAGAATTGCTTATACCCAAAGATTATAAGGCAATTGTGCCTTTAACATCATGGCATTAACCATATCCACAAAGTGTTCTATTCTTCCTTTTAGCTAAACCATTTTGTTGTGGAGTATAAGGTGCAGTCATTTGGTTTATAATTCTACGTTCTTCACAAAAAATGAAAATTTCTTTAAGAAAATATTCTCCACCTTTATCAGTTCGAATAATTTTAATTTTCCTTTCTTTTTGATTTTCTACTTCTAATTTAAAGCACTTAAACATATCAAAAGTCTCGTCTTTGATTCTCATTAAATACACATGCATGTATCTAGAAAAATCATCTATGAAAGAGTTGTGAATCTCTTTTTGCTTTTTGAGAATGGTTTTTTTTTGTTATTTTTGCTTGTATGCAAATTTCACACTTTGCGTAATGATCATGTTTATAAGAAATCAAACCATTCTTAGACATGTATTTCAAATATTTATAATTTAAATGTACTAAAGGATCATGTTATAAAGAAGAAAAATCAAGAGCACAAGAATAATAATAATAAGATGTATTATTAATACTCAAATTTAACATCTCATCACAAGAATGGGTACCCCTTCTCAACAAAAATACTACTCTTTGACAAGATTAACTTATCAGCGTCTAGAATAACCTTAATTCCCTTCTTACACAACACACTTGCAGACACAAGATTTTTCTTTATTTTTGGGACAAGAAAAACATTTGTCAAGACAAGCTCCTTTCCCAAAGTGAATTGAAGCTCGATATTCCCTTTTCCTATAACTTTTCCAGTATTATTGTTTACTATTACCACTTCTTGGCCATTAGTTGCATATACAAGATTTTTCACAACACACTTGCAGACACAAGATTTTTCTTTATTTTTGGGACATGAAAAACATTTGTCAAGACAAGCACCTTTCCCAAAGTGAATTGAAGCTCGATATTCCCTTTTCCTAGAACTTTTGCAGTATTATTGTTTACTGTTTCCACTTCTTGGCCATCAGTTGCATATACAGTTTCTGAACTGCGCCTTTTCGTTGCATACATGCATGACTGTGCCAGATGAAATAATTTTATTATCTGTGAGTTAAGCACGGTGAATAACCTCATGAGCATACCTATTTTGAGAGAGACGATAACCCCTAGGGCTTAGCCACCTCAATACAGGAAAAATACCGAAGAGGATCCAAATCTTTCATCTCAAACTCCCGAAAGAGATATTGCTTAACTTCAGAGATAGTGGCAGAGTCAGAACCAGTAATGATCATGTCATCCACATATAAGAGCAAGACAACTATACTGACAACGGTATGCTAGATAAAGAAGGCTAAATCACGAGTGCTAGGATGGCAGCCAATCTAGGTAACAGTAGTCTAAAAATGGTCATACTAAGCATGAGAAGATTGCTTGAGACCGAAATGGAGATGAAAAACTAGACCCATTAAATGAAAGAGACCTGAAAGAGAACGCATATAAAATTCCTCATTAAGATGGCCATTGAAAAAGGCATTCTTAACATCCTGTTGAAAGAGAGACCAATGATAAACTGTAGCGACAAATATAAGTTCACAAACAGCGGTCATTTTAGTCACAAGTGCAAAGGTTCCCTCATAATCAAGGCCATATTCCTAAGAAAAGCCCTTGGCAACCGAACGAGCTTTATAATGCTCCAAAGAACCATAAGTTTTAACTTTATACACCCACTTGCACCCAATGAAATTTTTACCGGTAGGCAGTGGAATAAACTCCCAAATACCAATTTTTTTAAGGAAAGTTAATTTGTCAGAAATTGCATAACCTAATTAGGATAAGTACATGCTTCCTCGTAAGATAGAGACTCAAAATAAGCATGAATAGAAGTCAAAAAAAGTATGATAGGAAGAAGAAAAACAAGTATGCAACAAACTAAGTCTTACTAGCAGAGTACGAGATTGCAAAGGATAGCGACGTTTAGGAGGACTGGAGGCCTAAGGAGCAGTAGAAGCAGGATCAGAGCTGGTGGGTAATGACAAAGAAAGAGCAACCCACCGACGAGAGTAAACTAATGGGAAAGACGAAGGTAGAGAGGGGCAGGATGCGGGGGGGAAATGATGGACATCAAGAGTAGAAATAAACTCCTCAAAAGTCACATCGAGAGGGAAAAGATCTAAAAGCACCAACTCGTCTTTGAAAACAGGGGCATACTTGAGAGGAAGATTAAAATAGGAATAACGCTCGAGAAACACGCATGACGCGAGACATACAGACATTTTGAAATAGAATCGCAACACCGATACCCTTTTTGCTGAAGGCCATACCCTAAGAAGACAGTGGAACGAGCACCGAGTTTGCTCCGCTCGCATTTGGAAAGAAGGATAAAAATAGACGAAGCCAAAGGCGCACAACAAGGAATAATTAGGAGCGTGGCCGGAAAACTTCTCATAAGGAGAGATACTAAAAAAGAGAAGAGAGGGCATATGATTGAAAAGATACATTGTCATAAGAACGGATTAACCCCAAAATATAGTAGGAACACAGAAGGATAGAAGGAGAGATCAAATTGTGTCTAGGATATGCCGATGTTTTCTTTCATCTCTACCATTTTGGGTCAGCGTGTCGGAACATGAGGACATGTGAATAGAATCGGAGGAAGCTAGAAAATCAATAAATTCATTCAAAAAACAATCCCCACCCAAATCTAAACAAAAAATCTATATACTGGTAGAAAACTGTGTTCAAACCATAGAGTGAAAAAAGATGGTAAATTTGAAACAAATCAGATTTGTGGGACATGAGATAGACCCAACAGAACTAACTATAATAATTGATAAAAGACATAGTAAATGGAGCCACCCTTGGTGGCAATGGGGGAGAACCCCACACATTTGTATGAACAATAAAGAAAGGAGATGTAAAAATAGACGTGTTGTTATTAAAAGGTAAGGCTGAGATTTTTACAACTTTACATCCATTGCTCTCAAAAATATCATTAACAGACACTTTGCCTAATCTACCAGATTAAACCAAATTTTTTAGACGCTTACTAGACAAACGTCCCAACTGAGCATGCCAAATGTAAAAGGAAAAGAATGTCAATCTAGGAAAAAAGACGATACAGAAACTGAGGAAACCACTATAAACTCTCCAAAATATATAGATCACCAACTCTACGCCCGATCCCACTCTGCTTCTTGGAAGTCCATTCCTGAACAACACAAACCAGATGAAGAAAAATGAACATCAAAACTAGAATAAAAAGTGACTAATAGACAATAAACTAACAGACAACAATAGTATATAGAAAACCTTAGGAATGGACAAAGAGAAGGAGGTAGACGAAACAACCGAGCCACTACAGACAACGTGCATAGGTGAACCGTTGCAGTGTGAACACTAATAAGAGAAGAAAGAGAAACACGACTAAAAGATAACAAATTAGATGTCATATGATGGGAAAAAGAAGAGTCAAAGATCCAAGTTGAGAGGGATATACTTGAGAAGTAAGAACGATGCGAACATGAATGGGAAGTAAACATAGAAGCATGCGACTGAGTCCCAAAAACAGCAACCACTGATGAAACTGATCTATCAGCGACTGGGACGAGAGAGATTTGCTGCCAATAGATGTAGGTACGACAAGAGCAGTAGGTGGGCAATAGGACAGTGCAGGGGTACGAAAGGTGAAAGGTGGTGAATCACCCTTCTGGCAATCTTCCCAGTTCCCACGGCCCTTTTGGAGGCAAAAGTTTCACTCATCCATAGCAATCCGTAGCTTTGGCTTCCTTGTGATCTGAATCAAATGAGGTGAGAGAGTAGGAAGCAACACAGGACAAGAAGTAACACCCATAGATGAGGAAGGGGTCGTAGAGATTGGCTAAGAGGGAATAGCCATTTGAGCAACCTTAAACCTTATCTCCTTTACGATGAGTTCGCGAATAGCCCCATTAATAGAAGGCAATGAAGAACAATCAAGAATAGGCTGAATAGCGCAAAGAAGAGCTCAAACTAATCATAGAGAGCCATAACAAACTATACGATCCTCTGCTTTTCACGATACTGAAGATAACTATTAATCAATTGCAAGTCAAATGGTTCCATAAGAGCCAGCTCATCCCAATAAGTTGTCATTTCATTATAAATTTCTTGAATCGATTTATCATTCTACTTTGCGCTTCAAATGGCCATCTCCAACTCATATTGTTTGGCAAAGTTAGAAGTGAGATACATATTCTAAACATAATCTCACACATGCTTGGCGGTAGTATATTTGAAAAATTCATTCCGATACTTGTTTCACAGAGTTGTGAAACCAGGTGAGGACTTGTGCATTCTCCATATCCCAAACTGCAGCAGATGTATCATATCTCTCGGCCTTTGGATCTGTACGTCGAACGGTTAAACTTATTACATAACCCCATCGCCTTTTTTCCGAGAAGAAAATTTTTCATAACATTGGACTGATAAGAATAGTTGGTTCAATAAAACGAATACTAATAGCATGCAAGTAGTCCTCAGACACGTCAAAATCGGAGAACAAGAGATGAACCAATAGCCAAACAGTACCAAAAGAGCGGCAAACTACACACCCACTAGTTCAAGACAGAGAAGCGTTCCGGCAAGGTCGCTGGTGTTGGTTGAGAAGGCCAATGAGGTCGCCGGTGCTAATAAAGTTGTTTGGCAAGGTCACCGGAGACCTATTATGCAAGATCAGGGTCAAACAACTATGACGTTGGTCGCTGATGCATCCTAGGAGGTCGTCAATGGTGTTTCAATGGTCGTTGCTGCAAAAAGTGGCGGCTAGGGTTTTTGCAAAGGTTGGGGCTGCAAAGGGTGGCAGCTAGGGTTTGTGTGAAGGGTTAGGGGCTTTTTTTGAAGGGTTATGTATCTAGAAGGAGTCGACGTTGGAGAAGTCGAAGACTCAAAGGGTTAGAGTTTCAAAAGGTCAGCAACGGAAAAGAAGGAATCAACAACGCCGAAGGAGTCGATGGCGCCGAAGAAGAAGGGGTCGATGGCTCCAGAAAAGAAGTCGACGGTGCTGGAGAAGAGAAGAGATCACCGGCGGAGGGCTAGTGTTTTGATATTGGCTCTAATACCATGATAACAGAGGGAAGAAAAAATACTATTACTGCATATTAACCAAAAGCTTACCGCTAATGATGGATTACTAACGTTACAATAATCTACCAACTGGACACGTGATCCATTGGATTACTTTAGAACAACACATGATCCATTGTATTATTTTAGTACCCTGTTTAACATGTGCACAGCTGTCTTGGGCAGCCCCTTTTTATCCCAAATTAGAGTCCTAGATCTTGACTCTTACTAACCATTTTCGGATAAAGGACAACCTGACGGACATGTCGACAGATACGAGGAAAAGTTGGGCCATAATTATCTTTTCGTGGGAGTCAAACTGATGAGCGGACAGTGATATGGTCATTGCTGCACAATGTGTTGCTTTTAAATATTATTAATTATTTTAATTAGTTTGAATGCACTCAATTAAGTATTTCTTAAATATAAAGAAATGCTTTATTTTTATTATGTTTATTCATTTATATATATAT
>JAOTRH010156289.1:0-13046 GCA_034768845.1 Heliamphora exappendiculata | reverse complement strand
AGGATTTCTAGGATTTTTCAAAAATTTTCCTGAATTCTCCTAAAATGTTCATAAGGTTTTCTAAAAAATTTCTTAGGATTTTTCAAAATTTTTAGGATTTTCTAAAATTTTCTTTCCAAAATTTTATAAATTCTTGGAAAATTTTCAAAAAAAAGAAGAAATTTTTAACAAAATTGCCTTTCATAAAAGTTGCCCCTTTAGTTGTCATATCAAAAAAAAAAGGCAAAACAAAAAAAAAACAAAAATTTCTCCCTTTAGTTTTTATGCTTTTCACTAAAATAATTGCATATTTTGTTATTTGTTCAGAATTGTAGTGTCCCTACTGTTTTATTCTCTATTGCATAGGTACCTAAACTAAGCACAAATCCCGAATATCACACATCATCCATCATTCATCATCATGTCAAAACACATTATCATATCATCAAAGGGATCTTAGGCATGCATCTATGTTTCACACATCATGAAAACATGCTTTGAATTTGAGATAATAGGAATAGGTAACCTACCGAGGGTCGCTGACGAGAGATATGGTGGTCAGGCTCCCGGGGAAGAACGTCAGCAGCAACCGTGTCAGCAGGAGGCTCGTGGCTCTCATCCCGCGGTATACAATGCGATGGGGAACCGGATCGAAAGTGTGTGGGTCAAAAGGTGCAGGATCACCCTCTCCAGCGTATGGATCCAGAAAATCAGCCATCTCAGCCTCTACAGCAGCATCTGCAGCCGCCTGTGCCTCAGCGGCAGCCTAGGCCTCCTCCTTGGCTTCCTGATGAGAGGCACGCTCTGCCTTAAGAAGGAGAGCATCCATCGCAGCGATCGGCTGCGTAGCAGTGACCCCGCTGGCAGGAAGACTAGTGGTCGTATCCTTAAGTGTCCCCATGGAGGAGCTCTTAGCAGCAGAAGGACCTCGTTGTGCCCCCAAGTCATCATCTCTCTGGCCTGAGCCGGCCATGAAAAGGAACAGAAGCACAAAAAGCAACGTAAACATCTCGGAGTAAGTAGAAAGTAAGAAAGAATGTGGAAGCAAGAAAGAGCAAGAGAGAGTTGAGAGCGTTTGAAAGCTAGAGAGAGAGTGAGGAATGAAGAAATGAACCAGTTCGCGTGCCTTAAAGGTCTGGACACGTGTCTCAAGTTGGCGGCCTCCATATCAAATGTTGGCGACCGCCATGTTTCCCAAACGTCACATGGCGACCGCCATGTTTTAGGGGTTTTAAGTGGGCGGCCACCATGTCAGAAGGGTTTCACCTTGGCAACCGCCATGTTGTCAAACGTCATATCTCTTCCGTCATGGCGACCGCTATGTCAAGTATGTCATTATGGCGTTTTGGGTTTCTTAAGGGCCTGTTTGTGGTTGTTTTTATTACTATACATACGCTTATTTTCTTTTACTTTGTTTTTATTGTAGGTGTCTTGTTTCATCTTTATGTGCATCTTATTAACAAAAATAATTTTTTTAAAAATACATACATAAATAATTTTGTTTTCTTATGTTTTTGAGCATAATTGACTTTACGTATGTTATTTTTGTTTGCATTTTGCAAATATGATAATCATTTTAATCTCGTTTTTGCTACTCCATCTTTTTACGATAATTTTATTCCGATAAATTTAATTTTAAGCCGTAACTAGGCTTTTAATTATTTTTATCTAATACCTCGTTCCGAATTTATAGGACTTAACTCGACCTATTAATTCGTGATTTTCATTCCGACAAATTTAATTTTAAGCCGTAACTAGGTTTTTAATTATTTTTGTCTCATACCCCGTTCCGAAATTATAGGTCTTAACTCGACCTATTAATTCGTGATTTTCATTCCGATAAAATTTTAAACCGTAACTAGGCTTTTAATTATTTTTATCTCATACCTCGTTCCAAATTTATAGGTCCTAACTCGACCTATTAATTCGTGATTTTCATTCCGATAAATTTAATTTTAAGCATTAACTAGGCTTTTAATTATTTTTATCTCATACCTGTTCCGAATTTTTAGGTCTTAACTCGACCTATTAATTCGTGATTTTCATTCCGACAAATTTAATTTTAAGCCGTAACTAGCCTTTTAATTATTTTATCTCATACCTTGTTTCAAATTTTTGCGTCTTAACTCGACCTATTAATTCATGATTTTCTCCCGGTAAAATTAACTCTAAGTCATAAAATTTGACTTTTAGATATTTTTTATTCCACTTCCATCTCAGAATTTTGAGGTCTTAACTCGACCGATCAATTCATGATTACTTTTTCGGTTAAAATAATTTCTTGAATCTTAACTTGATCCTTTTAATTATTTTACCCAGCTGAGTTCTTAGATATTAAGTCGATATTTGACTTGTTTACACTCCCTTTAGATCTTAATTCGATATTTAGGATTTTGTTCGATTATACCAGCTTCTGCATCATGTTAACATCTATATCATGTTACATTTTCATTTTGCCCCAAGAACTACGTTTTGGTATGATCCCTAGCAAAAGAGGTACATAGGCAACTCAATGAAAGTTCGAGTACGACCAACATCATACGTATGCTTGTGTGTTTGTGGCCTAAATTGATGGTTCGGTCAAATAGTTGACATAAGTTGTATCACGCGTTACTATACGAGTCATATCAAATAGGGGTAACAGTAGACACCCCAATTTGACCCCATCCAATCTTAGGTGGATCCGATGATGAAAACAGGTGGAACAAGTGTTTCAATTCGATCCTCGGGAAGTGATTCAAGCTCGTAATTTGAACTTTAACAATCAAAAACCTTCAAAACCAATAACTTGTTGTCCAAGCAATTCCCAAACATGGCGACCGCCAACTCCATTATGACGACCGCCAATAGAACCTTGTGCAACCTTTTCCAACATGGTGACCGCCATTTCAAACATGGAGACCGCCAACTCACATTGTGGCGGCCGCCAACTCCAAATGGCCTGACGAGTCTAAAAACGTGTTAACATCTCATTGGTTGAAGAACTTTATAAATAGCGTACCTTTGGTACGTTTACAAGGATAGAAAAATTAGAGAGAGATTTAGTGAGAGAAATTCTGCCGAAACGTCGAGTAATTTCATGCCTCGACGCCGAAATCCTACCGAAATACCGCAAGTCGAGTCTCCGAAGTCCTACAACCCTAGTTGGGATCACTACCCAATGATTGGAGCATTGGAGCACATCCCCCCAATTAGAGGATTCCGTAAAAATCCAGGTATTCCGCGTGGATCCCCGATCCTTCTAGCGCAATCTTCTCTCTTTTAGAACGATCGGGTTAATATTTATTTACTTCTTTCAACTATATTCTTGCATTACTTATTAGTTGCTATGTTTGTGTTTAAATTTAAGTTTTAAATTACTTGTTTATTTATTTGCTCATTTATATTAAAGTTTAACTAAAATAATAAAATAGTGCTAATATTTCTAATAATTACAACTTGTTAATGCTGTAAATTATTACAATCAAAACACTTACATAAAAATGGTTGTAATAATCAATATTACACCCATTTAATTCTAATATTTCATTTCATTTCATTTTATGTTAATTTAACGTTCTAATATTTATTTTTATTTTCTCTTCATTTAGTTAGCTTAATTTTCTTTTCTAGCATTTACTTTCTTCTTCTTTTCCTTATAATATTAAGTTTAATGTTCCTTTATTTTTTTAGTTTTGTTTTAATATTCTAGCATTTGTTTTCTTTCTCGTTTTCTTTTCTTTTAGTTTAAAGTCCATTTTTCTTTGAAGCATTAGTTCATATTCTAACATTAGTATTAATTTAATTTTCCTTTGCTAATTCTTATTTTTCACTTTCTTTTCTTTTCTTTTTTTAACAATAGTGTGACTTTCCTTTCTAGTATCTTCTTTTCATTTCTTATTATTAAGTTTTATTTCCCATATAAGGTTCTATCTTATTTCAATGTTAGCTTTATTTTCATTTCATAGCACCTATTATATTTTTCTTTCCTCTTATTATGTTAAATCCAAAAACTACAAAAAGTATTTTAAGTTAATTATCATCTTTAAATGGCATTATAATTTTTTTATCATTATTTTCATTTCTTTTGCTTTCTTCCCTTATCTTTTCTTTTCCATTTATTTTTATAAAAATGTAAATGGTTAGGTTCTCTTTTAATAATATTTTCTAACATTTTCATTTGGTATCTTTTTCTTTTATAAATTTTTTCTTCATTTTTTTTTCTTCGCAAACTCTCTTTTGTTAAAACACATTTATTTTTGTTTCATTTGTTAGTAGACTTTCTTTCGCTTAAAATATAAAATTCTTGCGCATTTTTCATTTTTAGTATTTATCATGTTCAATTTTTTTTTCTAAATGAATGTTTGTGATATGCATGTTTTAGTTATTTTCTTTAAATGCATGTTTAGGGTAGTTTAAGTCATTTTGTAGGAAATCATATTTAGGTAATTTTAGCATCTTTAGCCAATTTTTACTCTTTTATTTGAATCATGCTAGTTTATGTTTGTTTTAACACTATTGCATGCGGGAGTGTTCCATATATCCTTTAGATAAAAATTGCATGCCATAGAACTTAGAATTTTATTCCCTTATTTGTTTTGGAGTGCTATGTACACATCTTATATATTTTTCATATTTAATTTTAGATGCTCTCTTTTTGCCTCCATTTTCTTTAGTTGCATGCATTTAAAATTTTTTATTAAAAAACCAATGATAATTAGTAAATGCCAACCTTACGATTGGGCGAACGGGGGTGCCTAACACCTTTCCCGATTCGTACCTTAACCCCCGAATTCTCTTTCTCTGGTTAACATTTTAAAACATCAATAGCCAATTTTTTTTTTCTTAGTTTTTCTCAAAAACTAAGTGGCGACTCTATTTTAAATAAAAATAGATTTTCAAAATTCGATTTTCAAGTGTTAAAATATTTTTTAAAATATCTTTTGAATTCTCTTATTTTTGACCCATAAATCCCGACGCCACAGTAGCCCTAGCAATGGTTCGTTGTTCCAAGCCCTGGTGCGCCAGGCAAATCATTTTAACACTAAGATCGTGTGTGTGTGACGATCCTTCTGTTCTTTCACGCCCTAAATATCAGGCACCCTATGCCCTGGTGCGCCAGGTAAATCCTACACGCCCTAGTAGAAGACTAGGAATTCTAAGCCTTGGTGCGTCAGGCAAATCTTTCTAACCTTAGGTTCGTGTGTGTATGACGATCCTTTAGTTTTTGCACATCCTAGTAGAAGACTAGGAACCCTAAGCCCTGGTACGCCAGGCAAATCCAATCCAAGGTTCGTGTGTGAGTGACGATCCTTAGGTTCTCTCTATACCCTAGTCCATAAGGTGTCTAGGTCCTAAGTCCATAAAGTTTCTTAGGTTTTCTCTAAATCCTAGTCCATAAGGTGTCTAGGTCCTAAGTCCAGAAGGTGTCTTAGGTTTTCTTCAAAAAGGTGTCTAGGTCCTAAATCTAGAAGGTGTCTTAGGTTTTTTTCAAATCCTAGTCTATAAGGCGTCTAGGTCCTAAGTCTAGAAGGTGTCTTAGGTTTTCTCTAAATCCTAGTCCATAAGGTGTTTAGGTCCTAAGTTCATAAAGTGTCTTAGGTTTTCTTCAAACCCTAGTCCATAAGGTGTCTAGATCCTAAGTCCAAAATGTGTTTTAATTTTCTTTAAACCCTAGTCCATAAGGTGTCTAGGTCCTAAGTCTAGAAGGTGTCTTAGGTTTTCTCTAAACCCCAGTCCATAAGGTGCCTAGGTCCTAAGTCCAAAGGGTGTCTTAGATTTTCTTCAAACTCTAGTCCATAAGGCGTCTAGGTCCTAAGTCCAGAAGGTGCCTTAGGTTTTCTCTAAATCCTAGTCCATAAGGTGTCTAGGTCCTAAGTCCAAAAGGTGTCTTAGGTTTTTTTCAAACCCTAGTCCATAAGGCGTCTAGGTCATAAGTCCAGAAGGTGTCTTTAGTTTTCTTGGAACCTTAGTTTATAAGGCGTCTAGGTCCTAAGTCCAGAAGGTGACTTAGGTTTTTTCTATACCCTAGTCCATAAGATGTCTCGGTTCTAAGTCTAGAAGGTGTCTTAGGTTTTCTCTAAACCCTAGTTCATAAGGTGTTTAGATCATAAGTCCAGAAAGTGTTTTAGGTTTTCTTCAAACCCTAGTCCATAAGGCGTCAAAGTCCTAAGTCTAGAAAGTGTCTTAGATTTTCTCTAAATCCTAGTCCATAAAGTGTCTAGGTCCTAAGTCGAGAAGGTGTCTTAGATTTTCTCTAAATTCTAGTCCATAAGGTGTCTAGGTCCTATATCCAAAAGGTGTCTTAGATTTTTTTGAAACCCTAGTCTATAAGGTGTCTAGGTCCTAAGTCTAGAAGGTATCTTAGGTTTTCTTTAAACCCTAGTCCATAATACGTCTAGGTATTAAGTCCAAAAGACGTCTTAGGTAATCTAAGCTCTAATGTGCTAGGCATCCTATGTTCCAAGTCCTGGTGCGCCAAGCAAACCTCTCAAGGTCTAGAAGACTAGGTACCCTAAGCCTTGGTGCGCCAGGCAAATCTTGCATGTCCTATTAGAAGACTAGGGACCCTATGCCCTAGTGCGCTAGGCATTTGAGTTTTTAGATCTTGACTCGATCTACTAATTCATGGTTATCCCTCCCGATAAAGATAGTTTTAAGCCTTGACTCGATTTTTAATTATTTTTATCTCATACCTCGTCTCGAGTTTTTAGGTCTTGACTCGACCTATTAATTCGTGTTTTCTTCAGATAAATTTAATTTTAAGCCGTAACTTGACATTTAATTATTTTTATCTCATACATCATTTCGAATTTTTAAGTCTTAACTTGACCTATTAATTGTGGTTATTCTTTTCGATAAATTTAATTTTAAGTCGTAATTTGGTTTTAATTATTTTTATCTCTTTTGTACCTCGTTCTGAATTTTTAGGTCTTAATTCGATCTATTAATTCGTAGTTTTCTTTCGATAAATTTAATTTTAAACCGTAACTTGGTTTTTAGTTATTTTTATCCTACTTTCATCCCAAAATTATAAAGTATTGACTCGACCGATCAATTGCTTTCTCGATTAGGATAATTTCTAAGATCTTGACTCTTTCCTTATAATTATCTGATCCCCAGCCAAGGTCTTAGATCTTGACTCGATATTTGACTTGCTTGTTTGTTCCATTGAGATCTTGACTCGATCTTTAAGAGTTGTTCGATCATACCAGTGCCTACATCATCCAGCATCTGCATCATGTTAACATTTGCATCATGCTAGCATCTGCATCGTGTTTCTTATCTTGCATCCTTGTATTTTGCTCCAGAAACTACGTTTTGATCTGATCCCTAGCAAAGGGGTACGTAGACAGCTCGATGAAAATTCGAGTACGACCTACATCATATGCATACTTGTGTGTTTGTGACCTAAGATTGATGGTTCGGTCAAATGGATGTTGTCTCTGGATCTTTGATATAACTTGCATTACGCGTTGCTATACAAGTCATATCAAATAGGGGCAACTGTAGACACCCCAATTTGACTCCGCCTAATTTTAGGTGAATTCGATGATGAAAACGATTGAAATTGTGCCTCAGTACGATCCTCGAAAAATGATCCAAGCTCAGTATTTGAACCCAATGATCAAACATTTAAACCAGTGAAATCATCATTGAACCGCTACATTGAACCATGGGGTCGCTAACTCCATTGTGGCATGTGGCGACCGCCAATAGAACCACTTGGAACCTTCACCTTTTTCGGGCGACCGCCATGTCCATACCTGGCGATCGCCAACTCCGACCTAGCGACCGCTAACTCCAACTTGGCGACCGCCAACTTACCCACCTCCTAAAGTGGCGACCGCCAACTCGTGAAATGGCGATCGCTAACTCCAAAAAACCTAACGTGTCCCAAAACGTGTCAATATCTCATTGGTTGAAGAATTCTATAAATGTCGTACCCCAACATACGTTTTCAACACAGAAAATTAGAGAAAAGTTTAGAGAGAGAAGCTCTGTTGAGTCGCCGAATAATCTCGAGCCCTGACGCCGAAACCCTGCCAAAGTACCGAGAGCCGAACCTCCAATACCGAAGTTCTAAAATCCTAGCTTGGATCATCGTCCGAGGACTGAATTGCCCACCACCATTCCCCGACTCGAGGATTCTTTAGCGATTCATGTACTTTGTCTGGATCCCCGATCTTTCAACTCTATTCCTTCTCTTTTGGAGTGATTGGGTTAAATTCAATTTCAGTTCGCGTATTTCTTTCATTTGTATAATTAACCTTGTTTATTATTTAATTTGCTTCATGTAATTTAATTATTAATTTCTTAGCTTACACATTCATACTTAGCACATTATTATTTTTTTATTCATTAGTTAGTGTCAACATTTTTAGTAATTATAACTTATTAATATTGTTAATTATTATAATCAATGTAGTTATATTTATGTGAATGTAGTTGTCAATACTATATTAACATTTGAGTTAAATAATTGTAATTAATTTTTTTAATCTTTTTAGTATTAGTTCAATTTCCTTTACTAGTATATATTTTTTTTCTTTTAATGTTAATTTAATATTTCATGTAAAGCTAGTGTTTTCTTTTCTTTTTCTCTTAATATTGGTTAAATGTTCCTTAATGCTAATATCAATTTTCTTTTCCTTTTCATTTAATGCTAATGTTCCATTTTATTTTATTTTATTTCTTTTTAATATTAGCTTAATATTTATTTCCAAGTATTTATTTTTCATCTTCTTCTTCCTCTTCTTTACTTTAATAGTAGTGTAATTTTCTTTTCTAGTATTGTATTTTCTTTATTTTCTTTATTTTTATTATTAACTTTAATTTCCTTATAATGTTCCATTTAGTTTTTTTTTCTTTTCATGCTAGCATTTATTTTTCTTATAAAACTCTATTTTTTTTTTCTATAATTTTATTTTCTTTTTATGGTACTTTTCTTTCGTTAAATTCAAAAATCATAAAAAGTTTTTTAATCTAATTATCATTCTTTAAATGTAATTTTTTTTCCTTTTGTTTTTTTTTCTTTTATTTTCTTTTATCTCTTTTAAAATGTAAATAGTTAAGTTTTCTTTTCATTAGTTTAATAGTATTTTCTAAGCCTTCTTATTTTGGCTTAATTTTTCTTTCGTAAGCTTTTCCTTTATTTTTTTTTTCTTTCAAATTAAATCTTCAAATATTCCCTTATCATATTAATACATAAAACACTTGTTATTAGGTTTCATTATTTTTCTTTGGTAAACTTTTTAATATAGGAATTTCACATTATTTTTATCTTGGTTATACTTTTGATAGTTTAAGAATATGCATATTTTATATGTTAGTTTAGTGTTATATTTAGAATAATTTGGCTTATTTTGTAGCAAATCATGTTTAGGTAAATTTAGCATTTTTTTATTTTTTTATTTGAATCATGATAGTTTAGATTATTTTAATAATATCGCATGCGAGAGTGCTCCATGTATCCTTTAGTTAGAAATTGCATATCGTAGGACTTAGAATTTATCTTTTGGTACTTATTTTATTTGGCATTTTATATATATATATTATGTATTTTCTATATTTGATTTTGGTTGTTCTCTCTTTGCCTCTATTTTTTTTATTTGCATGCATTTGAGAAATCATATTAAATAACCAATGATGATTAGTAGAGGTCAATCTTATGGTTGGACGAACGGGGTGCCTAACACATTTTTCGATTCATACCTTAGCCCCCGAACCCTTTTTCTTTGGTTAAGCATTTTAAAAATTAATAGCCATTTTTGTTTTTCTTAGTTTTTTTCAAAAACTAAGTGGCGACTCTATTTTCAAATTTTTTTTTTCAAAAATTAGCTTTTAAAGTATTAAAATATTTTTCAAGCATCTTTAAATTCCCTTATGTTTGACCATTTTCTAAAAATTCCAAAATTCCGACGCCACACCTCTATTGTCCCTGCTCTGCCTCTAGTCGATCTAACTGAGCTCTAATATGAGTCTCTGCGACAGTCACCCGATCATACAGCACCCGATAAGCCATTTGCATGAACGACCATAGGTGTTGAGCGAAAAAAATGGTACAACAATCGGATTGTGAAGTTTGTGATGGCTATTGGATTGGATCATCATTTTTCTATCCTCCCCATCTTCTCCACCCTTCTCATCACCCATATTTGGGTCTATTTGTTGGCGAGCTATGAGGCTTTATTTGCTCTTTATCCATTGGGCTTGGGGAAAAGACAGGGAAAATATCATCGATAGGTTCCCAGGTTAAAAGACGAAGGGGTCCTTCCTGTTAGAAAAAGGTTCGTGGAGTAGGGGCACGATGATAGAGGAAGGTATATAGAGTAGAGGCACAAGTCAATTGAAGGATACCCATGAACCAGCGTATCTCTTCCAAGAAGAAAGTGGGAATGTAGATGGTGGTGTTAGTGTGAAAGGTATAGAGGACCAGGAGAAAGTTATCTCAACGCTTGTCTTTATGGCTCATTGGGGAGACGTTGGCCCAAAGCACAGAGTCGACAAACCATAACTCCTACACTAAATCCCCTCAGCGAGTAAAGACACGATTGGCATCCCCACAAATGCCAGTGATAGCTTGGATCATGACACCGATGTTGGTGGATGGGTCAACTAGGTGGAGCCTCTCACGAACTTGAAAGCCAAAGACGGTCTCAATACGAGCGGTCCTGGTAATTGCCATATAGAGGCCAATCATAAAGGTGAGGGCATCCCATTCATGAGTGATGGAACTGAGATGCTTGTAGAAAAGTCGAACAATGCGCGGTAGGTATCTAGAAAAGAATTGAAGAGGGCCATAAGTAATGGTAAAGTGAAACAATGCATTTTTTTGGTTCATGTATACATTCAGTGTTTTATATAATTTTCATGTTCAAATTAGTTGTCATTACTTTTGTAGGTGTTGGAGAAAGAGAAAGTCTAAGTAATTGTGAAGTGAAGCTGCTAATGTGATGGGGTTGCGTTTAGATACCTAGGAGCTTGTGTTTTTTAGTTCATTTATTAGATTATTTTTATAAATTTTGGATTTGATTTTTATTTGACTAAAAATTTGTCTTAATTTATATTTTATGCACTTATTAATATGTTTTGATTTTAATTAATTAAATTTTTGTTATTAGTATTTGGTTTTGAATGCATAGATTACATAAATATCTTGTTATGAGAAATGAATTAATATTTAGCTACAGAAATTAAATGTGAATGAGTATGTAAAAACTATTAATTCTTATTTGCACCGGCAAATATGCAGTAGTAAAAAGTACTTTTTTTATTTTATTTGCGACGGCCACATAACCGTCTCTAAAGTATTTGCGACGAAAATAATTGTCTCTAAAAGTATTTGCGATAGAAACATAATCGTATCTAAAAGTATTGGTGACAGCACAATGCCGTAGCAAAAAACCATTTATTGTCGCTTTTAATGGGTTCAAACAAGTATTTGCATCGGCAATAAACTGTTACGAGGATGAAATAGCGACAGAGGATGAAAACGTTGTAGTGTGGATGATTTCGCACACCGTAAGGAGGAGGAGGAGGAAGTCGAGATCGACGGTGGCGACGAGGAGGATAAGAGGGAGGAGCGGCGATTGTGGTGCGAAGGATGTGGTGGTCTAGGGATAATGGCTAGGGTTTGGAGAAGGGAAATGAATAGGAAGGTAGTAGGGGTGTACACGGCCCGGTTTGGATTGATTTTGAATAAAATCAAGAACCAAACCAATCCTTACGATTTTAGAAATTTTAGAACCAAAACAAACCGTGCAATTTCTGGAACCAAACCAAACCGAACTTATTATTGACAGTTCGGTCCCGGTTCCAAACCACGGTTCTACTAATATATAATACTCCAATATAAAGTACTAAAATCTAAGCAAAAATACATTAATACTCAATAAAGATATTTTTTTATAATTCAAAATAATAACACTAAAAGCTGTAATTGTCCATTACAGCTCACGTAATTGTGAACGTGAATTGAACATGGAAATCGCTGAATGCAGAATGCCAAATGAAATTCTTTAGAGTTAGCAGCAATAGCTTATTAGTTTAAGAAAGTGTAGAAACTTGGACGGCGTGAAATGAACGTGGCGATTTATATGTTATAAACGTAAATATAAATGATATTTAAGTGATATTTATATGTTATAAATAATATATGTGTGTGTGTGTGTATATTGAATTAAATATTTCGGTTCGGTTTGGTTCTGAACCGGAACTATGACCTAAAATTCGTGAACCGATCCGTAGTCAACGATTTACATATTTTTAGAATCGGAACCAAACCAACTCAAAGTAAAACCAAACCAATCCGCACGGATTGGTTCGGTTTGGATCGGTTCTTCAATTTTTTTAAATTTTTGAACACCCTTAGAAGGTAGTGGCAGCTAGGGTTATGTTAACTTGATATTATACTAATTTGAATTTCTAAATAAATGTGGATAAATTATATACAAAATTCAGAATTTGGTGGATGCTAAAATGGTGGAAATATAGTTTTAAAATCCAATAATCAAGGGGTGTTTTTTTTTCATTCATTTAGGAATTCTTCGTAAATAACGCCATCCATATATAGATAATAACGTTACTTGTATTAAAAGCATATATAAATACACTAAAAATTAATAGGGGTATTATAGTCTTTTCATTTTGTTAATTTAAAAATATGACTAAATACAACAACAACAAAAAAAGATGAGGAGACTAAGACTTATAATAACTAAAAACAGAACTAATTCTCAAATAACTCAATATAATACAACTAAAATATAAAAATATTACATTTACATCTCATGTTATCCTCTAATTTTTGTCTTTCGTTATTTTAATTCTAATTGTTCATCGATCATTTTTTCGTTTATTATTTCTAACTCTCATTAGTATTATTATTTTTATAAATTTTTAATTATTTCTGATATGTTCCCGTCTTCGTCACTTTTAGTTTTTTCTTGTTCTACCCCACTCATGTCTTGATAAAATAAGGAACGAGGATGGAGGACCTCAAATCTGTCTTGCCCCATTGCCATTTTAATTCTAATTGCAAAAACAAAATCTCTTAAGTGCTATTAATTTTTTGGCGCTAGTTCATA
>JAOTRH010156278.1:0-13046 GCA_034768845.1 Heliamphora exappendiculata | reverse complement strand
AGTTATTCCCCATCTGAAGGTAGACCTCGCCCTCTCTAAGCTGCCTGGTTACCTGGAACCCCTGCAAAGAATTACAGCCTTGATTAGTTGCTCCTGTATCTACACACTAGGTTTCCGTAGATACAATCGCTAAATATGATTCAACTACTAGAGAACAAAAAATACTTGCAGGTTGCTTGTTCTTCCGGTCAGGACAGTCCCTCTTCCAGTGTTCTGGCTTCTTAAAAAAATAGCATGTGCCCCTAAGCACCTTTACCTTTTCCTTGGCAAGTGATGGCTTAGACTTGTCAACCTTCTTTGCATTTTCCTGTTGCTGCCCTTACTTTTTCTTCTTGCCACTTTTTGGCCTAGAAGAAGAAACCCTTTTAGCAACAAATGCATGGGTTGGCTTACGGATAACACCTTCCGCTGTCTATAGTTCTTTCAACAATTCTGTCAAAGAAAAATCTAGTTTGTTCATAGTGTAGTTTAGGCAGAATTGTTGAAATGAATCAGGCAGTGACTGGGGCACGATATCCATTTGGGATTTTGTATCGATTTCTGCTCCAAGGACCTCCATCTCGTTAAGAAGACCGATTATTTTCAAAACATGGTCCCTAACAGGTGTACCCTCAGCCATGGTTGTGTTCATGAGAGCCCTCATGGTCATCTGCCTTGCTGCCCGACCCTGATCACCAAATATTTCTGTAAGGTTCAACATGATCTTAGCTATAGATGCCATAGACTAATTCTGGCATTGCAGTACATCCGACATAGATGCCAGCATGTAACAACTAGCCATCCTATCAGCCTTTTTCCACTTCTCATAAGGCTAGATCTCCTGTTTGGTGAATCCATCATGAGGAGCGAAAGGACAAGGGTCATGCAACACAAACCTATAATCGTCAGAAGCTAAAACAATATCGAGGTTCCGTTTTCATGTGATAAGGTTTGGTCCAGTTAATTTATGTTCCTTGAGAATTGCCGCAAGTGGATTGAAAGATGCCATTATTAAAACCTGAGAAACAAGAGAGAAAAAAAAAATTTTAATTCTTTTATTAAATTAGGTTCCCTCAATCTTTTAATTTAAAAAGAATTATTGGCAGCCCGAATCTTTCGTGATTAAGCAGGCCACGTAGTGTGGACGTCTACTAATCAACACCCATTTGGAAAGACATGCCAGGCTATTAATTTATTGTCAGAACTAAATATCATAATAAAAAAGACCACCGACCCAGAGTCACATCAATTGATAGGCCACGTAGTGTGGACGTCTAACAATTAACGAATAAAGGACTACTCGGCTTTTAATTCCTTGATATAGGAATTAAAAATAGTGACTCTTTAGGGAGGATATTTTTATTCACGGGTTAAGTGTATAACCATTACTCTAAATTTGAAAACCCCGTGTCAAAGCCCCGGGGCCGGTGAGAACGAACCTTACTTTGCACTATTTTCAAATTTACTTTTCACAAAAATTTGTACCGGAGATACCATTAATATAGCTCTTCATTATGGAGATCGAAAGTCAAAACCGGCATGCGAGCTATAACCACATCTCCTACGAATTTTAATTTATCTGTGACTAATCCCTTCTCCCACTTAATATTTTAAAAAATCGAGGATTTTTATTTTCATTTATTTTAAATAATTAAACAAATTTTAATTTTCTCATTAAAATAAATCTAATTTTAATCAATTAAAATATTTCTTGTTTAATCATAATAAAATAAATAAAAATCTTTCCTTATTTAATTTTGCGAAAGAAATTAATTTTCTAGATTTTAATTAAAAAAGTTAATTAATTTAAACACAAAATTAAATAAATAATTATCTATTTATTTTCTCATTTTATAAATTGCTAAGATTATTTATTTTATAAAATCGTTTTTCCTAATATACTTCCGTTAATTAAAAATATGAATAAAAGAAAAAATATAATAAAATAAAATTCATCCACGCAATAAAATAAAATAAATAAATAAATAATTAAAACAACGACAATAAAAAAAAAGTCGTTATGATCCGGATTCTACATTTAATCTTTTAATCCGACGGTCTTGGATTAAAGATTAAACGGTTAGGATTTTGAAACTCTAAACAAGCCGTCAAAGACTCAACCTTCTTCCACAGCCCTCGAACTACCATCACATCCCCGGACCACCGTTGGAACGCCGGAAAAATTCTGAAAAAGAAGCCCAAACAGCCCCTTAAGTGCCGAAAAATCTGCTGTGTTTGGAAGCCCTGCGTCGCCTTTTTCCAGCCGTTGTTTGACCACCTTGTCGGACCCGAAAGTGTCCCAAAAAATTAATAGAGCTAGCTAACATCCTAAACCAGATCTCCACAAAAAATCGCCTCAAAATTCAAAGCAAAATTTCCCCGAAAAAATCCTTGAAAATCGCGTCAGTGTTCATGGCGGGATTCTGCAGCACCTTCTTTGAAAATTTTTTCGAACCCCTTCCGGTCGTCGCCTTGCCACCATCGAACGACCATTGGAAAGCTAACGGATTGAACTTAATTTCAACAAAAAAATCGCGTCAAAAAAGATTCTCGAATGCCCCGAAAATGAACCCCGAGCATTGCGCAACAGTGCTGGCCGAATAGGCCTACCGCCGCTGTCTTGTTTTCTTCCTTCGCTTTTGTTCCTCGTTTTACGTGATCCAATTACAATAATGATCCAGAAAAAATATAAATAAAATAATATTTTACATCGTATAACCTACGCCTCCACTCGCGAGACTTACATTCAACCTAATCTCGATTTAAAAACCGTCGAGATACGCGGTAAAAAAATGATATAAATAAACCATCCATTCATACATATATTTAACCGCATCATAACGACATAAGCTTCAAAACAAAGGTTAGCACAATGATTTTTCATGAAAAACCGCACCCACGGCTCTGATACCATTGTTGGAATGCAGAAAAAAATTTAAGAACCGGCGCCATAACCGTAAAAAATGGCGCATGCATTTTTCATGAAAAATGATAACAATAAACTTTTGTATTATGATTAAATATACCTTCAAGAAGCTTGAATAAGTTTCTTTGATGCAGAACAATGATCTGAGACGACCCAATGATCTTCTCACGTATATCCCGACGCACACGACGATCCCGGTGAGTGGGCACCGATCCGGATCTTCGTGTTTTTCTCATTTTGGTTTCTATCTCACACCTCTCTCTCAAAGCAAAAATGAATTCACAATGGGAGAGTGAAGGGGGCGGCGGCTAGGGCTAGGGATTAGGTTAGTTTTTGGCTCCTTGTTATATATTTTTAATATATCACTTGAGATATTCTTGGAAACTATATCTCTCTTTCCTAAAACAAAGGAGGGGATATATTTTTTCATAAAACAACCTCCTGTCCATATTAGGGCCAGCAACCTAGGGAGTGATCCCTAGGTGCGCCAAATTCTAATACCGCCCTCCATTATTTAACTTAATTCCTGAATGTTCCCGACGGAAAAATCGAAATTCAAATTAAATTAAATAATTACCGAAACTTATAGAAAAAATATCCGTGCGTAAAAAGGGCTACGTGAGGGATCACGAGAAAGTATAGGACTCGGACTAATCGTACGAGAAAATTGGATATCCGAAACTCTATCCCCGAGTTAGATCTTTTCTCGCACGGACCAGAACTTATTCCACTAAAGGTCCTGACTAAACTCCTGGCCTTAACTCAAATTATGTCTTGAGTTTCCAATTATCAAATGCACTTAATTCTCCCCACGTTTAAGATATGAATTCCCGATAAATAAATTAGGTTACTGACAACCCAATTTAATTATCCTCTTCTCCTCGCAACCGCACCGCTTAACCTTTTGATATGCCGGATTCGAAGACCCACTGTACAAATTTGGCATAATCAAACCTATAAGCAAAGCACACGAGGGGGAACTCCTCAACCTAAATTCAGACGTGGTTTTCGTCAGCTGATTAACGATCATCTAACAAATAACGCTAGAACCCAACTCATCGGTATTGTTAATCTCATGGAGAAAATCTCAACCATTGATGACTCAAAGTACTGTACATTATCTAAACACAACCAATCAATCACTTCGAGATTAAGAGCTCATGCAATGCTTGATAATACGGGATGTGGATCAATTCATTTAGTCAGTATAGAATTGATCATCCCGTTGATCCCGCTCAATACACTCTAAGTGTACTAACACATCGAGTTCAAATATCGAATTCCCAAAATCTGAATTCGATCCGTTCGACCTAGCCAAGACCAGCTACTATAACGATGTACTTCAATCGTACCAATGGAATGTCTGGGTCCATTGCGATCGTGAGCCTACATGTATAATCTGTCAAAACCTTTGACCCGATCTTCCGTGCAGCACGCATCGAGTCAAATACTGGACAGAATATACAGACTATGCATTTATATATCACAAAAAAAATTAAACCATAAATACAAAATCATCTCAAATGTTTTTCATTAATATGCCAGGGATCCAGAATAAAATACATAAAAGCATGACTTTTCAGTATACATTCCCAACAATTCAGTGTTTTATGAAAATTACAGAAATCGCGGTGTCTTTTCATAATTGCAAAAATTGCCCATAGGTTTCTATGTTCTACTAGAAGTCTTACTCATAATTACTCCCTAGGTCCCTCCTGTAGTCCTATATATATGCGGGTAGGCTGAGCCAGTTTGGATTTGATTTTATATCATTATTGATATATTATTTTTGTCTTTCAAGACTTAAAAATATATCGAGATTCTGTCGGTATAAGTTCTCGAAAGATCGTAGCCCACACTACGTTCGAGGATCGCATAAGAGAATACGAAAGAAAATCTGACTGGAGCTTCAACTCGGAATCAAGTCGTAGTTGAAGATTAGATCGACAAAAGGTATTCTTCTAAATTAACTTTGGTTGCATGGATTTATTTTTGATTGTTCGACATCAAAATTTTTATCTGGATCCTGTTTCGGTGTTTGCCCGTCCAGTTAATTTTTTATCAAAAATCGTTTTACAAAAATAATAATCTTGGTAGTATTGCCTCCAATAGGATTAACAAACTTGGGAGCCAAGTTAGAAACACGTTTCGTGGACGTGACTTCTAGCAAGGAATCTGAGTAGGTTATCCAAAGTGATGCGCCATTCTTGTCGGTTCTCCTCGATATCGGTGTTGTGTCTGTATAATCTTTATGGCTATGTGTTAGAATGATTATGTGGTATGTGTTAGAAATAACATGATAGATCGACCTTAGGTTGTCGTGTTTTATGTTTTCTTTCTTTATAACCTGTACACCCTTTAGAGACAGCGAGACCGTGGTTTGGGTTTGGTTATGTGTGACTCGGTTGTTATCAGTTGCAGAGGTACGGTAAGGGTTGAGCGTTGATCTCCTGGTATGTTGTGGAACTCCTCAGTGAGTTGGGTTTAGCCATGTGACGTCGGCTTCGGTTGGCAAACCGTTGAGGTTTTTAGCAGAGTTTTGTTCAAGTATAGTCAAAACTTAGTTAATGGCTTTGGCTTGGGTAGCTGGCTTCGCTTAAGAGTAAGTTACTAAAAGTTGTAAGGATAGCCTTTTGGTGCACGTGGTTTGGCCGTGTGATGGATTAGGTACATCTTGAGTCATGCTATGTTATGAGCCATGTACTCAGGATGGGGTATGGACGGGAACATAGTGGATGGGAGCGTAGAAATTCTTGACCGGGTATATGTTGAGACAGCAGAACATGAGTGGTTCTGGGAATATCCCTGACAATAGGACGTTGAGAGTGGTCAGCAGGATGTTGATGGTGATCAACAGGATGTTGATGGTAGTCAGAGTATCATCTGAGGATGTTGTTAGCAGTCAGGGTAGTTCTGATGGCCTTGGACGTTGTATACCTCTTTGAGGTTTGAGCGTTGAGTTCTGAGTGAGTGAGCCCAATGATGTGGGAATGAGTATGGGTTGTAGATATGCTGGGAAGAGCATGGGTTGAAGTCATATGGGAATGTGTAGGGATTCCTACGACGAGTATCAGTTCCATGAGATTCCAACGGGAATGTAAGTTCGTGGTTTGGTAGAGCCTAGTGATTAGAAGATCGTGTTTGGGAACCATGTCGAGTGCATGAGGTTCGAAAGGATCGTCGACAAGTTCAACAGTGTGGTTGGCTTAGTGCTGAGAAGATGTATCCCGAGTGTGATATGCTCAGAAGTTGTTTGTGTTCCACCTTAGGTTCAGAGATGAGTACGTTGTTCGCCCATGGAAACAAAGTGTGGAGTGATTAGGTTCAGTAGTGGACCGTGTGGTTTGGCTGGCATTGGGTGAAAGGTGAGAAATCGTAGGGTATGATGATTGTGATCGATGTGTGTTTTGAGATGCAGAAGGTGTCTGCATGGTTGTGAGAGTTATTAATAACTCTGGATGAGAGGTCTCTAGATTAGGTTTCTTTTGCTTAGAGCTGTACGCTTTCTGTGAGAGTTTCTTGTACAGCAGGCTTGAGACTGTGACGTGATCGTGGTGCGCCTAGCAGGAATTAGGTGGTGTAGCACAACCTTCTGAAGTGAGATTTTGGGCGCAATGGTATGAGTTGTACCAGGTATGCGGATGGATAATGTTCGCGTGTGTGTTAATGACGCTGAAGAGTTGAGAGTTTGGTGTAGCTGATGGATTGAGTAACATGATCGGGGTTAACGGCATCTGCTTGACCGTAGTCAATATGGTTTCAAGATAAGGTCGACGGGATTCATTGAGGACCAAGTGTTGATGTGTATTGGCAGTACGCTGAGGTTGGGTCGTGATTTCTTGTTAGCCCTTTTCTTTCCTTTGGATGGAGGGAGAGAGAGTTATCTTGTAGACGATTGTTTGGTGCGTGTTATTTGTGAGTTGTTTCATCTCGGGTGGACAGAGATGCCAGGTTTTGATTGGTTCAGGTCTTGGTTGTGTCTTGAGACAGTGGAATCTTAGTGGATTTACATCCGTGTTGTGACCCTTGGTGTTGTGACTCAGGGACGTGTATCGCCAGGATCGGGTGATTAGAAGACGGGTTCTTCATACATTTTGGGTGTTAAACATCTATGTGTGTGACTTGGGATCCGATTGCTCCAGCGGTTAAAGATCGTAAAGAATCGCATGATGGGGTTGGTATTTTCCTGCGGTGAAAGATCGTAAAAAAGTACGTATGAGTGTGGTACATCTGATAGGTTGTGGAAACCTAATCAGTATGGTTTCAACGGATGGTTGAACCAGTAGGGTTGTGTTCCTTGTAAGGTCGAGTTATTAGACCAGGGATGTTAGTTGATAAGGGCGTCGGTGTCGATACACAGAGTTCCTTCGCAGTTATCAGTTGAGGATCATTGACCGTTGCGTGTGTGTATGGTTGTGCTTCTAGCTCGTGGTAGAGCGGGAATTTTGTTGGAACAATGCAGCTGTAATATGCGTATGGTGGATTTTTGGTAGACTTTTGTGAGTCTGACCTTTTGCTTTGTTTGAGGACTTGGAACTGCGTAAAGTTCTTGGAGTCATGGAGTAGCTATCGACTGTGGTAAGTGTTGTGCTTTGGCATAACAGTTGTTTGTATAAATGGTGGTCCCAAGGGTATGATGTTGGAGAAGTCTTGGTAACAGTGATTGGATAGTGAGGTGTTGAGATGTGTAATGACTTGTTGTGGCACGAGAGACATGATTGGGATGGTGTAAGTTGTTGGGTACCTATGAGATGTTCCATTTGCATGACGTGTTTGGTCGAGTGACCCGTTGGGGTCAAGTTACCTTGTGGCTGTGATGCCGGATTAGTTTTCGGTGGTGTGGAACCTTATCCCAGAAAATGGTGTATCATCTGGTGTTTCTTTAGGTGAGACGAAGGTTGAGATGCAATGCGTTCCTTGGTATTCCAGGTGAGTTAAGTGAGCTTCTCTTTGGAGTTAGATGTTTATTTTATGATTGTGGATGGGCGTTGTGTCAGCTACGTGGTGGCGTTGTTAGCATCAGCAAGGTAATGATGTGGTATCAAAGTCGGTGATCGTTAGGACTTGAGTAAAGTTTGTGCGTATAGTATGTGACTTCGTGTGACCGACGTCAGGTTTTGTCGTCATGGGTTTGGACTTGTGGAGATAGTCCTTGGTGTGTATTTTGAGGTGTGATTGAGCCAGTATGTGGCAATGAGGACGAGGGTGATAGTCTCTGTGTTCGAGCATAGAGTATGTTTGAGATCAAGTACCATGGTGGATTGGTCTCGTATGACGCATTTGTCGCTGGAGTGGTTTGAGTTCGGCGAGAGTTCCGTATTGGGGTTTAATAGCACGAGTTGAATCTTGATCCAATGTTTATGGATGTTTATGGATGTTTCCTGGATGACAGTAGTATCAGTGGAACTTGCCCGTGCAAGCAGTCTGTATGGAGATCGATCCTTCACGTCATATTTACCTTGTGTGACAACAGTTTTTGGGGTTTCAGTTGCTGGGACATTTTTGATGTTATACAGTGTTGCTGGGTTTGCATAAGAGATTATTGATGGTTGACGAGCTGGTGTTGGCATGAGTTTCAGTGTTGAATTTTGGGGGCAAAATTCTTTTAAGAGGGAGAGAGTTGTGAGACCCTGACCCTTTTTAATTTTTGCAACGTTTCGACGTGTCATTTATTATTTTTTACAATAGCATGTTTATGCACGTTTTATGCGTGTTCGAGCTTAGAAATGTATGTTGGGTTGGAAACCGGGATCGTTGGGTGTTGTGGTGTGAGGGTTTAAAAAAAAGATATTTTCGTGGCCTATAAATATCTAGCCTTAGATATTTTGGTGGAGATATTTTCCAAAATTGAGAGGCTAAGTTTTCTTTTCTAAACAAACAAAAACCTCTGCCTTCTCTCTAGATTTTCTTGGGGGCCGGGCTTTGTTTTTGGCGATCAAGTATTGGATCCTTGCTATCGGCATCGAGGGCTACGTGTTCATCCGGACGGAATTTCGTTTCGACAAAGTTCTTTTTTTAGGGAGTTCGAGACGTCGAGTTTTTAACTCAACGAGGCGGGATCCTAGACTATTTTGTCTTTAAAGGGTGCTACCTGCAATTATGTGTTTTAACCGTTTAAAAATGCAAGAAAAGTTGGTTTATTTATGAAAGTTGGTTTATTTTTGAAAAGTTAGATTTTGGGTTCAAAATTACTTTTGGGTTGATTTCGATTGGAGGAAAAAGGGGTTTGAGACTTTCCTTTCGGTGTATCTTTGTTGTTTCGGGCTTGTGTATGTCCGTGGGTTGTTAAAGGGGTGTTTGGATGGTTTAGTTTGAGGCTGAAAAGTTTTTTTGTAGCTTGGGTTGGTTTTTCATCATCGCCTGTTGCTTGTTCTGAAATTTCAAAAATTTAGGTTTTTGTGGCGATACATTTTCTGTTTGTGTCAACACATTTCTCCTTCAGTGGTGTTGAGCACGATGTGGTTGTTTACGTTGAACTCTCGGTTGTTTTGTATCAACACCAATTTCTATTTGTGTCGACACCTTTTGCTGTTGGTGTCGACACATATTTTCTGTTTGTGTCGACACATTTTCCCTTCTGTTGGAGTTGTGCATTCTGTTGCTATTTGTGTCGACACCTCCGCTATTTGTGTTGACACTTTTTCTGTTTGTGTCGACACCTTCGCTGGTTGTTGAACCCTTTTCTTTTGGTCATATCTTTCTCATTCGGGCTCGGAATTGGGTCATTTTTATGTTCAAATTGAAGTATTGGAACTCTTCTTTTCAATGGTACCTCTCTCACAATAAAATTCTTTTTGTAGAAAAAGTTCTAATCAAAAGAGTGAGGGTATGTCAAAATCTCTTAACCGTTTTCACCTGTTTTTGGCCGAATGTTTGGGAAAACCTTATTTTTCATCCTTAATGGAACTTTTTATCAAATTTCTTGTTCCTTGGGAGTTTGTTGGTGGATGATGTGGTGGTTGGCCTTTGGGTCTTTTATACATGTTTAATGTATAATTGTTTGAAATGCTTACATATCATGTGTTATATTTAAACCTTATTTCGGATAAAAAGCATGTTTTACGCTCTTATTAGTTTATTATATGATATGACTTGTGGATGTTGGGTTTTGAAAGGGTGTTCTTGAAAATAGTGGAAAATGGTGGTTTTATGAAAAATTTCAAAAAATCATGTTTTGGAGGTTTGGAGCTAACCCTTGGAGTTGAGTGTTAGGTTTTTAAACGTTTTGTTGGAAACGGAAAAAAATATTTTGAAAATATTTTGTTTGATCTTCATATTGATGGATGGATCTATATATACATGTATAATGTATATTTGTAAAATATTTTCGTAGTTGAGCTACGGTTCTATTTTTAGAAAATTATCTAGATGTAGCAGGATGACGTGTATTTGACACGAGTTGCTCTCGGTGTAAGTTCGAAAACGTGCGCAGCATAGGTACTCAGGCCCTTTAGGTTAGTCCCCGTAAATTGAGACGGTTGGGTGTTTAGTTCCCTCGGGTTGTCGCCCGTAAATTAAGTGATTCATTATGGTGCTCCGTATAGAACTTGTCATTACCTAGCAGGTCGTGAGTGATTTTGGGCCTAGATAATGGACAGGAGTCTATAATTGCTACCTCTATCCCTTTGCGATGGAGTCAGTACATAGGATCATATTCTTCTTCTTTTTCGCGATGGTACATTCTGCGAGAGAACAATGTTTTGGTTACTATTTTTTCTTAACTGTGGTTGATCTTTTGCATTTGTTGCAATACCTGGTTTGAAGGATGGAAATATGGGTTTTATGAAATAAAAGCGTTTTGGGAGACTTGTGTAGTCTAATGGAAAAACTTGGGGTTTGTGGAAAATCGTTTTGGGTTCGGTGGTTGAGTTTAGCTCCCACCCTATATGATTGCATATTTCCTACTTTACAGTTTTATAGTCTGTTTCTATTGATCTTCGGCTCATGGGTGGGATTTTTTGGAAAACCATTTTCAGGTGATGATGTGCATGAGTAGCTCTGGTGGTGCCTGCGGTGGCGGAAGACTTTTATAGTTTTTCCTTTTTGGTTTGCCTATTCCTGAAGGCAGGTTTTGTACGCCATAAGGCGATATATCGTATGCATGTTGGATCTGTATGTTATTTATTTATGAGAGATCCTCTTATGGGTATTCCATTGGTTTCAACAGGCGAATTTAAATGTATAGGAACTTATATTTTTTGTAAAATTGGTGTTTGGTGGATTTTCACGTGACCCCGGGTTTTGGGGCGTGACATCTTTTGTGTCGACTTGATCAATCTGACTTTTGTTGGAGGCAAAACTATCAAGATCATTATTTTTGTAAATGATTTTTCAATAAAAATAACTAGACAGGCAATCGCTGAAACGAGCTCCAGATAAAATGTTTTGATGCCCAATGATCAAAATAAAAATATGTGCCACCATAGTTAATTTAGAAAAATACATTTTCAGGTCGATTCTCTAACTACGAACTTTTTGATTTCGAGTTGAAGCTCTTGTCAGACCTTCAACTGTAATCCCTTATGCGATTCCCGAACGTAGTGTGAGTTACGATCCTTTGAGAACTCGTACCGGCAAGACCTGATCGGCTTTAATCTTGAAGACAAGTTATGAATTTGGTTCAGCCTACCCGCATATTTATAGAGCTACACCAGGGACCTGTGGAGAAATTATGACTAAAACTTCTAGTGTAACCCAGATACGTATCTAGCGATTTTTGCAATTAAGCAAACCTCTCAACGTTATCTGTAATTATAAAAATCTTGCAGCGGTTCTTAAAATTTTCATAAAATACTAAATTACAATTCACACCACGAAAGAACTGTAACTACACTCTAAGCCATAATCTTAAGACCATCTTGCATTGAGCTCTTGTTATTAAATGCTTAACTCATCTCTCCACGTTAAGATTTTTGATACTCGCCAATTAAATTTAATTACTGATAATTTAATTTAATCGGCATTTTTAAATTTCTTTTGCCATCCTGCTTAATTTATCTGACCGTCGGATAATCAAATCCACCTACAGGGTTTAGTTCGGTCAAAACTTATAAACTTACTTAAGGGGGTATAGTCAATCTCGATCATTCGAGAGGTAAATTTTGTCAATAATTAATATTCACCATATAAATAATATCGCTATTTAACTAACCAAAAATATAGACCCATATAAGATCGCACCCTCTAATAAATCAAAATAACGAATATTAAATATACGCAAATTAATAATTATTTCAAGATTAAGAGCATAAGTACTCTCATAATACCTTGGCTTGTAAATTAATTTATATAGTCAGTATAAAATTAATTACCGCAATGTGTCCCGTTCAAAACACACAAAGTATACTAGCACAGATAGTCAGAATAATAGATGACGCTATTATCTATTCCTCGTAATCAAAACAGGCCTACTAAAACTCTGTGCTACACTCGTACCGATTGTATTCTATTTTCATCTAAATTATGAACAAATACTTATATTCTGTAAGAATCTAAAATCTAGTCTTTTGTGTGCAAACCGTACTCTACACACTAGATTAAATACTGTACAAAATAAAGAACATCTATGCATAACATTAAAAAAATAATATTATATATATTGCTCATAAAGATTCTCATAAAATAGAAAAATTAATTTTATTAAAATAAAATTAAATACTAAAAACATGATTTTCAGTATACAACCCTAACAATCTCTCACTTATACTCAAAATCATGTTGCTATACATCTAACTCTTATGCCCTCTACATGATTATAAAAAATCTTAGCCAATAAGTTCTTTGTAAAAAGATTTGCAAGGTTGTCTTTTAATGCATTCTTAGTCATAGCAACATCACCCCTCTATATAATTTCTCGTATCAGGTAATACTTACACTTAATGTGCTTTCCTTTCTTATGGATTCTTGGTTCCTTCGAGTTTGCAATCACTCTAGTATTATTACAATATAGTGTAATAACAAACTGAACTGAAGGGACTACGTCTAAATCAAATAGGATGTTCTTGAGCCAAATGACCTCTTTGGCTGCTTTAGAAGCTGACATTACTCGACCTCCATAGTGGAATCTGTTAGAGTTGATATACTGAAAATCATATTTTTAGTATTTAATTTTATTTTAATAAAATTAATTTTTTATTTTATG
>JAOTRH010156267.1:0-13047 GCA_034768845.1 Heliamphora exappendiculata | reverse complement strand
AATAAACTTGAATAATTAAAATAATAAAAATTTAAATTTATTAATCTTTTAAAATTTTTATTTATAAAAAGAATTTTCCTATTTTAACTTTTTAATTCAAAACAATAAAAAGCTACGAAACATAAGACTCTTTTTTTTTTTTTGTTTAAAATTTAATTTTTATAAACTCTTTTTTAAAACTCAATTTCTTATGAAGAATTTTAAGTAACTAAATAACAATTATTATTTTGTAAGCACACACTCTTATTAATTTATTATATAATTTATAAAAAAAAAAACTTAAAGTTGAGCCAGCTAGGGTCGGGCCTGCGGGCGGGTTTTTTGACGGGTGGACCTCAGCCTGACCCGGTCCACAGGTTTGGGAGGTGCGGTCCAGACTCGAAAAATGAACAGTACGACCCGGGCCGGCACAATGATAGACTTCGAGCAAATTTCAAAACTCCGTCAAATCTCGGGCTACTTTTGCAACCTACATATAAAACCACGTATAAAATCACGTACTAATTAACAATTGATCCGTTTTTGTATGATCGGAAAAATATCAAACACAAAAGTATTTGATCTCATTTTATAAACTAATCAAATTCAAGAAATGCATCATGTGGCAAATACCCTATTTACATTTAAAAATATTAGTTTTCTCAAAATAAGGGTAAATCAACAAATATAATTTATTTTATTATTATTTATTTATTTATTTATTTATTTATACATGAACATTTAGCGCCACTCAAGTTTAAAAATTTAGAACCGCTAAGAGGTGGTGTCGTGCCCGAAGGCCAATGTTCATGTCTGTGCCCATTATTCAGAATGGCTCGCTTTCCACCACTACCTCGCATTCAATTCGCTACATTCCCCACTGTTTCTGCTACACACAACATTAAATCTTTCCTTACTGTAATACAGCAATCCAACACTCCCAAACCCACACGATTCCTTCAATTTTCTTCAATTTTCCCCCAAAAATTATACCTACACACACACACACATATATATACATATATATATATATATATATATATATATAGTTGTTTATATATATATGCCGATATGGGCTTGGAGGCATTCTTCTCCTTATCTTCGCGGATTTTCTGGTCGACTTTGGAGCTAAGAATCTAAGGTGTGACGATAGGCCGGTGATTTCCGGTTCTTGGTTTCTTGTTCTTGACGAAAATTCGCAATGGGTTGAGTTATTTAAGGGAATTTTTTTGAGGGCTGTAAGGAAATAGATCTGTTCAGAGGTATATTTTGAATAGAGAGAGAGATTTTGAATTTTGAGTGACTTTGGCATTATGAAGGGTTTTGTGTTCTGGGTTTTGTTGTCGGTGGCTGGGTCGGCTTTGGTGGTTCTTAGTTTCTCCACCGATGGAAGCATCTCCTCTGTTGTTCCTGGTAAACTTCCAAACCTGTAATTTTCCTTTTCTGTGGACTTGCTAGCTTTGTTGCTTAGCTCTTTGCTCTTTGGAAAGATGGTCAAGGAATAGCTTGGCAGGAAAATCATGTGTTCTTTTTGTCCCAATGCATTAAAAGCCATTGGATCTGATCGCTCGAGATTCTTAATTGTTTCAATGGACTTTAATACATTGGGACATGTTGAGATTTGAACATCAATTCTTGAATGCGAATGAAAATAAAAATTATTATACATACCTAAAAAAATCATACAAAGATTTACGTGGTTCGGCACAACCTGCCTACATCCACGAATGCAAGAGATAATCTACTATAATTGTAGAATGTACAATCCCGAGATCAAAAACACTCCAAAACTCAACACCCACAACCCGAGCCCTGAAATAAATTCTGTTTTTCCGCTCAAAGGTTATTCTCGTACTTTCGGTATTTTTTTATCTCTCCCTACATCTCTACCCCTTTTAATTTACTCTCCACACAAATACCTAAAATTATAGAGTTTTATTTATAGGTAATTCTAAAATCCTAGTCCATATAATTACAAAGCTCTAACATATTAGACTCTTTGTGGATTCATAATTTCAATCCAATTCAAATGTATGTAAATAAAATACTAATTATATGGGTCTGCAGAATACAAGATATACACCCAACAATCTTCATCTTGGCTTGAATTCTGCAAACCACCTTGAAGATAATCGGTGCCAATGTTGATTCTGTTGTCGTCGTTAATTCGCCACACTCAAACCAGCATGACCCGCACCAAGATGCCCGACACCCATGCATCGAGTTTCCCTGATTGCTAATCATCCGTCAAATTAGGAAATCACCATTTGACTTAACTCCACCTACAACTAAAATCTCAGTTGCATCCATTAATGATTAGTCTTCTGTCATTAATTGAACCAGATTGCTCTCGCTATCTCTGATCACCCACAATCATACCCGATCTCCCTTGATCAAACCTGATTTTGAGTCGAATCTATCCAACCTCAATTATCCATCCAGAATCTGAAGATTCTGACCGTATCGATGAATCCGCAGCGCTTGAAAACCTTATGATACATATTCATCTTGAATTTTTCTATTATATATACGATTCGATATAATAAACAAAATTCAAATAGTTAATTTTATGCTCCCACCACATTGGATCATAACCCTTGGAATAATTCCATCCCATAACCTTTCTGTTCGCTGTGCCATGATTTCGTTGATGAGAATCCAAACAAAACCACTTATCCGCATCGGATCAAAACTCCAAAAAAAAATCCCAAGAATAATTCCCATAGCCAGCCGTACAACTACCAATTAGGAACGTGTTTGCTGCGGCAACTTGTTTCCTAATTCACTGGGTAACCTCGCCTCCAAATTCACCGCCTGTGTGATTTGCTTGGCACGCTCAATGCCGTTCTTGCGGTGTTTTTGCGCTGCCGCTTCAACTTTTTTTTTTTGGTGCAAAAAATATTATTTGATTTATACGAACCGAAATCAAAATATCTTGCTTCCTTCACCCACCACAGCTTTAAATCGTCTATCGTTGGCTCTGATACCACTTGTTGGGATTTAAGCACCAATCTCCAAACGCGAACGGAAGCAAAAACTATTGCACACACTAAAGAAAAATTACATAAGAATTTACTTAGTTCGGCACAACCTATCTACATCTACGGGTGCAATAGATAATCCAATATAACTGTAGAATGTACAATTCCGAGATAAAAAATATTTCAAAATCCGACACCCACAACCTGAGCTCTAAAACAAATCCCATTTTTTTGTTCAAAGGTTATTCTCGTGCCTCAGTATTTTTCTATCTCTCCCTACATCTTTATCCAATTTGATTTATTCTCCACACAAATAACTAGAATTATAGAGTTTTATTTATAGGTAACCCTAAAATCCTAACCCATATAATTATAAAGACCTACATATATTAAATTTTTTGTGGATTCATGACTCCAGTCTAACCCAAATACATATAAATAAAATACTAATTATATGAGTCCGCAAAATACAATATATACACCCAACAGGACAGACGACAAAGGAAGAGTGTAATTTTCGTAATAGAGAATCTTTGCTAGAAAAGATGGATTAATTGCAATTGGCTGCCTTTTCTAATTGGTTTAATCAATCTAAGGTGCACACAGGTTGATTTGATTCAGTTCTAAGCAAATTTAAGAACTAACTATTAGTAATGATTTCAAAATTTTTAGAGTCAAAATTGAACAATTGTAATTGTGGAACCGAACCAGAACCAATACATAAAAACGGTTTGGTTCTAGTTCGGTTCTTATTTTTTATTCTAAAGTTCAAAAGAACTAATTTTACTAAATACATAATCCAAATAAGTTTAATCTACACTGTTACTCTCAAGTTTGAAATTGAAAACTAAATATAAGGGTAGGCCTTTGTCTAATTTAGTAGTAGTTGATCACAAAGAAAATGAGTAATTTTTTTTTTTGAAAATCACTTTTTTCTAATGACGCATTAATCGTTAAATATTTAATTTCTTTGTAATAAAATACGGCAATTATAATTTTATATTAAATTTTTAGCCTAAACTGTTTTTATTTTCTTTAATATATTTGTTTGGACTAAAATTGTTAAAAGCGGTTTTAAAAAAGAAATAAAGAATACAAAAATATAAAATACATATACTATTACGAAAAATGGTCCAGTTTGGTTAGTACTGATTTTCCTTCAATAAAAATTGAAAACTAGACCGTGTATAACGATTCTAAAAAAATGAGAATCAAAACTAGATCGTACAATCGAACTAAACTGTACAGTCCGGACTGATTTACTAGTTTTTCTAGATTTTTTGTGCACCCCTATCAATCCGTGCATCTGTGGGCTCGAGCTTTTCGCTACTTTATCTAATAAATTGTTGTTAACCTTCTAGACTTGTGCTTACATTACAACTTAATTCACAAAGCCATTCCTTTTTCTGTGAGCAAAAGGACAGTCGTCATGCATATGTAGTTGGTGGTGTGATACTCATATATTCTTGATACGCAGATATGGTGGGTGTAAATTTATATTTTGCAATATTTATATGATCTTTATACATGAATTTGGGTTAAGTGTGGAGTCTAAAATTCACTAAGAATCCAACGTCTATGGATTTCATTATTATATGGGATTGATATTCTTTGAGTTTGCCTAGGGAACTTGTAAATTCTAGTTGTGGCGTTTAGGGCTGAGCAAGAGAGAACTGAAGGTGTGGGTTCCAACATGGACTTGGACTATCGGTTCGGGTGATGACCCTCCCAAACTCCTATTCTCAACTTTCAATAAATACTGAGGGCATTAGGAGCGAGCGGAGAAGTGAGATTTGCGTTTGGGCTCAGTTACCCTCGAGCACCAAACGGTGAATGTCTCAAGGTTCAAGTTTTGATATAGGGTTTTTGGGTGTTTTTGGTCTTAAATTTGTAGGCTTTACGGCTATAGTGGGTTACTTTTCTTGTCCATGAACATGGGTAGATTTTATCGAACCACGCATGTTATGTGTTTTTTACTTTGGTGTGTGCATGGTTTTGCTTCCATTTGCTATTAGGGATTTTGTAAAGATCTCAACATGTGTGTATATAGAAGTAAATCAACATGGTGTTTATATCTAATGTCAAGGGTTGGCATTAGTATAACCTAGTTTGCTCACGTAGTCCTTAATATCACCGTAAATAATTTACATGCATTCTTTACATTCATCAATGATGATAGAATTAACAGTTTAACATTGATCAGTCTCATACTCTCACTCAAATAGTTACTGATGTTAGATGCAATTGAGCAAGTGCAAACTCAGAGAATCTTTTTACCCTGGACATTATTATGTAGGGGTTTCTGAATGATTGATGCCGATATCTAATTAAACTAATTTCTACATTTCTTGCAAAAGGCACAGACTTAATTAGTCATCACTCAGCTATAGGTTTTGTTGTGTTGTCTATTAAAAACGAAGTGAAACCAGTTTCCACTTAGAAAGAGCAAGAGCTCCCTTTCTACCAACAGACCATGCGTGGAAATTAGCTTAGAAGAAATAAAAAATTAAGTGCATCTTGATAATAGTTTCTCAAGTTGGAGGAAGCTACCTCTTTGTAAGCCTTGATAATCGAGGCTAGCACCCTTAAGCCATGTTTGTTTTTTTGGATTGCTTCCTGGGGACTGACATGGACTGGATTAGTAATATTGGGATTGCTTGTCCTGGGACTATTTTGAAAAGTAATTCCATTTTTGTTTAGTATGAGTATAATGTCCACACTAAATTACCTTTCTATCCTCTCTCGGCCATCATTTCAAATAACCAGTGTTCTGGTTCATTAGGATATAAAATACAGGGCAATTTGGTCAGTTGACGGAAGTTGACCAAAGGGCCTTTTATCCTTCCTGAAACCCCCCCCGGGATTGACCAGTCCCATGTATGGCTCATTAAATCCGTTGGGCTTGATTCACTGAACAAATGAAAATAGTTTTGAAACAACTAACTACTTACTAGTTGCCATGAGTTTTGCTTATTCAATGTTGCCCTGATACTTTAAGCACCACGACGGAATTATCGTTAAATGTATGTTCTTTAAACCAAAAATGCTGGGATATTTAGCTTTATAAAGTTGAACATTTGAGTTATATTTACAACCGTGAGTGTATGTTGGTGCCAATGGATTTTTGGGCTGAAGCATTTAAGACGTTATCCTTTATTGTAGAGCCAAAAACGAAGAAACCTCTTATAGCTCAACAGCCTCATCTTGATTTATAGTCTTCCACAATAGATAGCCATTCCACATATTGAAGTGGAATGACTAGGGGTATCATGTAATAACTTGTTTAATAGTGTTGGTAACACTCCTAGAGAATTTTCATTTTTTGTGATCATGCTGATTTTTAAGTAAAATTGCTGTTTACTAATCGTATTAGCTTTTCTAGAACTAGTATTGCTCATTTCCTTGAGCAAATAGTGTCTTTTCTGATTCAGTTGACAAGCCAATTGTGTTAAACTGTCAATGCTATCATTTAGTGGAAAATACAGATTTACTCATGGTACAGCAGTGAAGGCCATGTTATTGCTTTGAGAATTGCTTAAAAGATGCATTTAGTTTAAAATGATGATGAAACTTCTTTAAATCAACCAGGTATGGATTTAACTCACCATGAGGATGATATGGCAATCACGACAAGAAGCCGGAAGCTGAAGGTACTAGCACTTAACTGAAAAGTTTTGGGGTTTGAAAGTCTGCTTGACCAATGCATGAAGCTACTAAAAGATCTAAACAAGTTTCTTTCTCTTCAACGATATATTGACAAGGTTTTTCCTGTTTCTGATTCGGATGTAATCTGTTTTTTGAATCTTCTCCTCCTTTTCCTAAGCAGGAGGTTGGTCACACTTCAACAAGCACTGACAAGAGAGATGCAGGGAGCATAAACCTGCAAGACTACCAGCCCATCGATCCGGTTCCAAGTTCCAAGGCTTCCATAAGACCCGGACCTATCCAGCACGGCACTCCACTCATGCCTTATATCCCAAAGCCTTCACCTCCCGATCACCCAAAGCATGGCGGGTTTCCTTAGCCTGCTTATAACCTTTTTCTTTTTTCTCTCTATGTAATTTCTAAACTTGAAATGTGAAGATTGTAATAACTTGTTAGTTTGATGTGATGTTGGAACTGTGTTTGTGTATCGTATCATATCACACTGCAATTACCTACTTGTGCTCTTTATTATTTTTTTTGGCTCGTAAGAGTTTGCTGTTATTATGTCAATGTCTTTTTCTTGTGATTTGGTTTAGAAACATTTGGTTGCTTTGGATTTCAACTTCATGAATATGAGCTGTTATTTTCTTGTGTTATTGGAGGTAATTGTGATCGTCTCAAGATCCCATCTTCTGGTTATATCTGTTTTCTCCTTTCCTTGGCACTGCTTTCGATGAGTATGTGGAATCAAATTGAGCAACTTTGCATAGAAATTTTAATTGAATAACCTAATTACACGCCGCGGAATTTGACAATCATTGACATTTGAGCTTCTAAAAAATTGGCAGAATTTAATAGACTTTGAATTGTTTTATTACAGTCTATTTCTTTTTTAGGACCAAAAGAAATTATAGTGTACAAAATTATTGATGTTAATGGAGAAAATAGTACTGATGCTAAGGGAGAAAATAGTATAAAGTGTGTGATGTAGGGTGGAAAATGTAAATTTTTTGTACTAACAGTTAAGAAAATGAAAAATTGTACAATAAATAAAAATGTGTTTTGTTACCAAAGGGAGAGGAGTTTCCATACATCTAATAAATATTTTGTGAAAAACAAAATTGAAAAAATGTGTTTGATGTACCTATATTTTGTAGAATTTTATTTTGAAACAAATAAGGGGTGATTGGAGGGGACAACCGGAGGGAGGGGAATTGCTCAAGAAGGTGATTGGAGGTGAGGATGTTTATGATGGCCAAAGAAGATGCCAATGGTGGTGGAGGTGGTGACCGGTGCTGGGACTCAAGGTGGATCGACAACAATGGCCATTGGTGGTAGAGGTTGAGACACCTAGAGGTGAGAGAGTTGTCGAAGATGATTATTAATAAGCAAAGGTGATGGTCGGTAGGTGATCAAATATGGTTACTGGTGCTAGTAACAAGAAATATGGTGGTTGGAAGTGTTAGAAGAGAGATGGCGGTGGAGAGAATGAAAATTTTATTTACAAAAATAAGTAAAAATACTTCTTTTTTTTTTTGGTTTTCTTGACTACAATAAATTTTGAAAGCTGAACACATCTTCAATCAGCCCCATCCTAGCCGATAGCCACTAAAACAAATGCAACCAAATTTACCCAAATCTATACTGTTTCAAGACTTATCCTAAGCTCTGTAATTACTGTGATTTTGCTACCTGAATCACAGTTCTTCGGTAGTGTATTATTTTGACTTTTAGACCCAATTCAGGAAAATAGGGCATGCCTATTCATTGCCTCAGCCTCAGCCTCAGCCTCACCATTCCATTCCCTTTTTGTTCTACATATTCCTTTCTCCATCCTTACACTCTCAGTTGGGAATAATGGTTTATTTATTTTATTTTATTTTATTTTTAATGTGTTTTTATTTTATTTTTTAGTTAAACTATTATATATTTTTTTCGATATACCACTGTTTTTCTCCATCAACCAACCAGCACGGCTTGGACAGCACTTTAGTTCTATTCTCTCCTATTTCTATCATTACACTCTCATTGTGGAATAATAATTTATTTATTTATTTTTAATTTTAGTAGATTTTTTTATTGTTTAAATATTTTTTCGATTCTTCCTATTGTGACCGTTCAAAAAGTAAAATTTTTTAATTAAAATATATAAATAAAATTAAAAAAATAAAAATATGCCAAATTAAGCTAATAAATTAAATTTTATATCACTTATTTTTATTTTTAGTAAGTTATTTTTTATTTTTTTATTAAATTTCTTTATTTTTTTGAGTTCTTTTATCAAGTCAATTTAAAAAAATAAAAAATATAGCTAAAATATGAAGAAAAAAAATCCAAAAAATAAAAATAAACAAAAATCTCAAAATTTATCCCAAACGAACCTACATCTAATTCCCTCCCCCAATTATCCACGTCACTTTGCTTCATATTCAAAGCTAGTTACCTCTCTTTAAGCTCGCGATTCCCAAGACTCCCCCATTCCCTTTTCCTCAAATATTCTTTTCATTAATTATTCACGCAAGTCAACTTTTAATGAAACAAAATTTTTCTTTATTTACTTGTTTTATTTAGTAATATTTATAAATTTTATGTTTTTTTCTTATAATAAAAAATATTTTTTTATTTACTTTTGAAAAAAATAAAAATAAAAATCACGTTTGTCAAATAAATGTTTTTGAATAGAGGTAGTAGTTGATGGAGATGCCATACAATAAGTAAAAATAGTAAATAGATGAATAGGAATAGTGACTGAAAATGGTGCTAATGATTGTGACTATTAAATGGGGATGGTGATAGATAGGGGAAAAAAATTGGTTGAGGTGACAACTGGCGAAGTGGTAGTCAAAAATAATAGCTAAAAGTTATAATAACCTAAGTGGACTACTAACTCTAATAATTTAGATAAATAGCCTAATGACGTGACCTAAAATGCATAAATTATTAGTAATAGTTCACAAGTTTTTTTATATACTCATTTTAATTTCTATTTTCCGTCGATGTAAGATAGGATATTATAATATTCTCTTGTCAAATACGCAATGTCTTCGTCGCGTGACCCAAGTTTTTTCTTTGATTAAGATGCGGATAGCAGTTTATTAGCGGACACAAAACAATCCATAAGCGTATACAAGGTTTACAACCTTTGTGATACTCCATCCCACATCGGTAGAAGATAGAAATTATGTCTGGTATATAAAGAAACTTATGGGGTACTACTAATAACTTAGATTTAAGTATTTTGGACCACGTTGTTAAGGTCTTTATTTAAATTATTGGATCAGTGATCTACTTGAATTGTTACAACCTTCGGCTCTTTATCCCTTTTCGGAGCCTCTACTCCTCTATCTACACCACCATAGAACCTTACATGGAAATTAAGGTTAGCTCTAATACCATTTGTAACTACCTAAATGGGTTACTGGCCTAATAACTTGGATAAAAAATCTAACAACGTGACTCAAAATGTTTAAATTCAAGTTATTAGTAATTGATCAAAAGTTTTTTTATATACCATAATTAATTTTTATCTCCCGTGAATGTGGAATGGACTGCTACAATATCACCCACTCAAATATACAATATTCTCGAAGCGTGGTCCAAGTTTTTTTTTCATGTTCAGGATGTGGATAGTATCCTATTAACAACCACAAAGCAGTCCATAAACGTGCGCAAGGTATACAACCTTGAGGTATCTACTCTTTTCGGAACCTCTACTCTTCTATCCACATCACTATGGAGCTTACATGGTAACCAATGTTGACTTTGATACCATTTGTAACGATTATCTCCCGCTGATGTTGGATAATGTGTCACGAAGGTGATGGTTGGAGGTCGTGACCAGAGATGGTGGTTGGAGTTGGTAACCAGAGATTGTGGTCTAAGGTGGTGGGCAAATGTATTTACCGGTGATAACAATAAGAAATAATTAAGAATAGTTGGAGATGATCATAGAGGAAAAAAAAATGAAATGAAAAGTTATATACCAAATAAATAAAAATACATTTTTATGTTTACAAGACTTCAGTAAATTTTAAGAATTATTTAACTTTTTTAAAAATAAAAAAATCATCTAACGTGTTTTTATTTACAATTTATGAGAATTTGAAAAACAAAAACAAAAAACAGCCAACGTAAATTACCAAAGGAGAATTTTAATTTTTCTTAATATCAAGTTGCCAAACAAGCACTATATTTCATGTTGCAACATTGGATTACTATATATGTATACAAGCTCATACATACATATACACATATTTAAAAAAAAAATTATTAGGCATACAATTATTCAAGCACAAATTCAAATACACCCCTCTGTCATAAATTGTCCCCTATATGCAAGTAAAAAAAAAAAAATTCCTAAAAAAAAATTAACTTTGGTGACCACACCTTAGCTTGCATATTGTGAAGTGGGCATCATCTGTATTCCAAGCCAATAAAACATTCATGTTGTTACCTAAAGGTCTCCACCCCCTCCTTTTCCTTCATTCTTTCTTTCATTTGTCTCCTTTGTTTTTTCTTGTTAAAGGCCCCCAGTTGGTGACCATATAACACTACTGAAGCAAGTGCAATGATAAGTAGCACCTAACTAATTGACTGTCATTCAACATTGAAAAAGATTCCTTCTTCCTCAAGTTAATTTCATTTGCCCCATTTTGGTCCTTTTTCATATAACTACCAATCCTTCATTTCATTAAGTGCTTCTTATAGTTTGGGAACCCAATCACACCATATTTCTTTTTCATTTTTTTTATGAGAATAGATAAAGAGTCTTTATGTATTGTATATTCGTCATAAAATCGAGATCTCCTAAAAGAAAAAATAAATGACCCAAGGGAATCAAAGTTTTAAAAGAATGGAACTTTTCTTTTTTGTTGTCAGAATAGATGTCTTATATTTTTTTTCAAAATTGTTGTAATTGTTGCAAGTGGAAGCAAAAGGCTCAATTGTGACCGATAGATTACATTTCAAGATATTTATATTTTGTTTGTTTTAATAAAAAATATTTTTTGAAAAATATTTTCTATATTCTTTAGTATGTACTACAATGAAAAACTAAAAATCAACAAAAAAAACTTTTTTCTCCTCAATAAAAATTGAGTTAATTTTGGCAAAAAAATATTTCTCATATTGTGAAAGCAAAAAATGTATTTTACATCTAATAAGACACACTACTATCACGTCATTACAATCATTTTGCCATCACCAACTCTTTTCCTATCACAATCATCACTGTTACCATCAATCCCAACACTAGCACAATTACTAACACTGTTATTTTTATAACAACAACCAAATACAAGTATTTTTATGAAAGAAATTTTATATTGAAACAAACAGAGTGTTAATGTATTTTTCAAATTGAGTTTCAATAGAAATTGGATGTTATAATCCTTCTTATTTCTAATATACTTTTTTTCAAAAAATTATTAGATACTCCTAGAGTAGCATATGGGCGATGTTATGTGGTACTCTCGATAAATAAATGATATCAAATTATATAATTTGGATCATCCATTTTCTCTTAACCATCTAATAAAGGTGAGCCATTATGTCACTGTCATATTAGATGGGAGTACTACATGAACTTGTCACGTGATTCTCCGAAAACACCGAATAATTACTCATTTTTTTCTCTTTATCTTGATGGAGAGCTACTTAGTTTTTCATTTATAAAAACTTGTGACCACCAAAAACCTTCACAGTGATAGTATATGCACGACTTGATAGTAACAGATTGGCCTCAGAAAGCCCATGTTCAATAAAAATGATCTAGCAGGCAATATTCATTACCACTCCATGACTGATGATGGATTTCAGTCAAATTATTTCATTTAGGTCGGAAACGTCAAATTTACCGTTTTAGAAAAGACACGACTTGTCAATTTTAAGAGCTTTCTAAATCCGTTTTAGTTTATATTTTTTTCAACAATCTTATATTTTATTTTAGTTTCTGAATTTGAGCCTAACTCAAATTTTTTATTTTAGTTTCTGAATTTGAGCCTAACTCAAATCGATTTGTGATTTTCTATATTTTCTTTGCTTATTTCCTAGTATGAGTAAGTAGTCTTTCACTATAAATTTATGATGTACTCCTTAAGACAAATCGATTATAGGCTAATAATTCTTTTTAGAAAATTCTCTCGTATTCATGTTTGTTATTGAAGAGAATATCTCTAATTTAAGTAGGCTAGCTTGTAAATTTGGTATCAGTGTTCTTCTAGCCGATAAGTTTTCATGCATCATATCTTATGTGAATGTATACACCGTCGAATCACAAAATTTTTTATATTTTATTTAATTACTTCCTTTTTTTAAATTAATATTTGTGTCATCAAAACCATTTTTAGTAATACTTTTTGTAATCCTGCTCATCACACCCCTATCTTTCTCTGGTTGCTAAGTGGAAAGGTAAATAAAAAATAATAAAAGTAATAACGGGACC
>JAOTRH010156256.1:0-44662 GCA_034768845.1 Heliamphora exappendiculata | reverse complement strand
TGTTAGGGTTGGTATACTGAAAATCATATTTTTAGTATTTAATTTTATTTTAATAAAATTAATTTTTTATTTTATAAAAAAATTTATGAGCAATGTATGTATATCATTTTTTTAATGTTATACATAGATGTCTAATATTCTGTACATTATTTAATCTGGTGTGTATAGTACAACTTATACACAGAAGATCAGATTTTAGATTTTTACAGAATATAAGTTTTATATTCAAAGTTTAGATAGAAATGGATATACTATCGGTATGACTGTAGCACAGAATTTTAATATGCCTGTCTTGGTTACAGGGAACAAATAATAACGCCGTCTATTATTCTGACCCTCTGTACTAGTACACTTTGTGTTTATTGAACGGAACATTTGGGATAATTATTTTTATATTGACTATAGAAATTAATTCACACCACAAGGTTATTATGAACAATAATTATGTTCTTAATTCTAAAATAATTATTGATTTGCATATATTTAATATTCATTATTTTGATTCATTAGATGGAGCAATCTTATATGGGTCTATATTCCCGGTGAGTTGAATAACATATTATTTATATGGTGAATACTAATTATTGACGGAATCTACGTCTCGAATGATCGGGATTGACGATACCCTCTTAATGAAGCTTATAAGTTTTGATAGGGCCAAACCTTGCAGAAAAATTTGATTATTCGGCCGTAAAATAAGTTAAGCGAAAGGGTTTAAAGAATTTAAAGATGCCAATTAAATTAAATTGTTAGTAATTAAATTTAATCAGCAGGTATTAGGAATCTTAACATAGAAAAAAATGTTAAGCATTTAATAACAGGAGCTTAATGTAAGTTGGTCTTGAGATTATGAGTCAGAGTGCAATTATAGTTCTTTAGTGGTGTGACCTGTAATTCCGTATTTTATGAAAATTACAGAAATCACTGCAAGATTTTCATAATTAAAGATACCACTATGAGGTTTTCTTAATTGCGAAAACCACTAATAGGTATCCGTGTTCCACTAGAAGTCCTACTCATAATTACTCCGCAAGTTCCTGTTGTGGGCCTATAAATATGCGGATAAGTTGAACCAGTTTCATAAGCTGTCTTCAAGTCTAAAGCTGCCCAGGTTCTGCTGGTACGAGTTCTTGATAGATTGTAACCCACACTATATTCAAGAATCGCATAAGGGAATACAGTAAAAGGTTTAACGGGAGCTTCAAGTCAGAACCAAAAACATAGTTGAATATTTAACCGGTAAAAGGTATTCTTCTAAATTAACTTTAGTTACACGGATTTTATTTTGATCGTTTGGTATCAAAAGTTTTATCTAGAGCCCGTTTTGGCTTTTGCCCGTCTAGTTAGTTTTTTACTAAAAATCGTTTACGAAAACGATGATCTTGACAGTTTTACCTCTAACACGTGTGTAGGTAAATCTCTCCATCACTGAGCTTTTTAATTTCCTAGAATCCCAGCAAATAATTGCAGACATCATTAGTGGCTCCCGTATCTACACACGAGATACCGGTAGATAACATCGCTAAACATGTTTCAACAATTAGTAAACAAAAATTGCCTTGCTTGTTCTATTTGATAAGAAAAACTAGATATTGCTTTTTTCAATGCCCTAACTTGTTATAGTGATAACACTTTCCTTTCGCTTTATTACATCAGTTTTAGGCCCATTAACTATTTTTGGACCTGTGCCTCCCTATTTTTGAACATTTTTTTCTTCTTACCTTTCGGCTGAAGAACCTTTTTCAGCAACAAACACATTACTTGGCCTTCTAAGAACACCCTCTACTGCTTGAAGTTCTTTAAATAGTTTTTTCAGGAAAAAAGTGAGTTTGTTCATAGAATAGTTTAGGTAAAATTACTTAAAACTATTCGGCAGCCACTGGAGTATGATATTGACTTAGGTTTCTCCATTAATCTCAGCTCCTAGGATCTTTAGTTCATTCAGAAGACTGATCATCTTCATAACATGATCCCTAACTGGGGTGTCTTCAGCCATGTTTGAGTTCATTAGAGATTTCATAGCCACCCTCCTAGCCGCACAATTTTAATTCCCAAATATTTTTTTGAGGTTCATAATCATATCAGAGGCACTGGACATAGACTAATACTAATGTTAAAATACATTTGACATAGAAACCAAAATGTAACACCGCGCCATCTGATCAGCCTTTTGCCACTTCTAATAAGCCCTGGTTTCCTATTCGGTCGCCCCGTCATCAGGTATTGGTGGACAAATTTCAGTTAACACAAACTTGTAGTCCTCGGTGGTTAAAACAATATCCAAGTTCCTTTTCTAGTCAACATAATTAGGACCTGTTAATTTGTTTTTTTTTTTAGTATTGTCGCGAGAGAATTGAAAGCCATTTTATCCTGAGAATCTCATAATTAAAAACTATTAATTAAGATGAGTAAAATTTTGAATTTATATTAAGTTGGTTCCGTCTACCATTTAAAAACAAATTCGCCAACATCCTAGTACCCCGTGAATAGCATGCCTCGATGTGAAAAACGTCTATCATTCATTATTTGTCCAGACAAGCCAATTTCTATTAAGTTTATTATCTAGGAAATAGACCAAGACAAATAAAATTAATTAGCTGACATAATTTTGGTCCTATAAATAATAGCAGTGACTCAGGTGGAGAGTATACTGTTATTTACACATAAGTATTAACCACCACTTAATCCCAAATCAATCGTTTTCACAATGAACCCTTCAGATGGAGAAGTAATTCACACTAACGATTATCCAGAATTATCCCAAATGAGGTTCGTACCTGTAATTTTGTAACTAATCCTGTCCGATGAGGAGGAAGGCCAAAATACCAACACGTAAAATTATTTACATCACCTACGAACTAGTGATGGAGACCGTGAGATTTATCTGCGAATAAATTTCCTTTCTCACGTAGTTTTAAAAATATTTTTCAGGATTATAAAAATTCATTTAATTTTAACAAATTCATAATTTTGAAATAAAAACACACGTTATAAAGATTCTGGTAAAAACTAATTTTACGTGTTATATGTGTAACTAATAAAATTTTTAATTCTCCCTTTTATGAAATATATTTTTTAAATAAAACTTGAGAATTTAATTTTATTATTTAGTTACTCATATTAATTTAAAAAAAATAAATTTATTTAAATTAAACTTTTTGTCAAGCATTCAACAATATATGTTATCCATGTTGTCAAGAATCAAATATCCACAACAAAAACATAAACAATAATAAACATGCATATGATAATAAATGAACAGATAATCTCGGCTTCTATGGTCAATCCATAATATCCTAAGCCGCATCATGATCCCAAGGTATCCATGTTTTCTTGTGAGGCACGGGGTTCGACCTGCCCAGTCAGGTTGCGGGGTCTAGGGGCAGCGCCTCGAAAGGGGCCTTGGGGCAGCCCCCCTGGAGGGGTGGAACGGCAACACCCCCAAAACCAAGAAGCATGTCATCATGTCGAAACCCTGATCCGTGTCAAAATCTGCAAACATACTGGCTTAAAACTTGACCAAAATTCCTGCTCCATTTATGTCCGGATGGATTAACCGCCGTCCGAATGGTTATGCTCCAATGACTATTCCGCCCGGACAGGCGTCCGAACGTTTTTGGCGTTCGGACTGATCAGGATTTTTTTAACTTCGTTTTTGCAGACTCTAGTTGTGCCGCCATGCATCAGAAATGTTCTAAACTAATTAGAACACTACAAAACAATTGAAAACTCTGCCGAGACTTTCAAAACACGATTTAATCTTCAACTTTAACCTGGTAAAGATTACAAGCTCGATTCCTATGTCTCTATATCAGGAGTTCACATTCAATCTAATAGAGAGAGAAGGTTACATATGATCTTATGCCCCCAATGGAGTTCACATTTATCCTACCACGATTAAAACGTTGTGAAAATCAAAAACCATCATCATACATTCATGTAATTAAACATATATTCATATATGACCATAAAGCCGAGATAAAACGCAACAAAATAAAGGTTAGCACAATTCCAACCTACTTGAACCCTATATGCATAGATCAACAGATATGGACAACATGGATTTGATTCAAACCATATTCATATTCAACATAGGGTCTAATACTAATTGTTGGAGGTTAACTGCTAAGATCCATTGATTATGAATATAATTTAAGCCAAAAAAACTAGATGAGTAAACGCCAAAACAGGCTCCAGATCAAAAAATTTTGATATCAAATGATCAAAATAAACCCAGTATATACTCCTAAAGATATATTAGAGTTATACCTTACGAAATCTGGAAGGATTGATTTCTATTGCTGCAACAATGTTTAGTCCAAAAGCTTTTGCGATTGTAAACTTCAAGTTGGAGCTCCAAATCCAAATCTTCTAATGTATTCTCGAATACTAGAACGCGTCTATACTGTGGACTACCTTGAATGTATTCTTCACAATCCTCTCTAGCCACCAAGGGAATATGTGGAAACCTTAGTTGTATATTATGTATATTTATGGCTAGGGCTGCATAACAACATATAAATAGGCTGCAGCAATGACCTATAGAGTAAATATGACTTGGACTCCTAATGTAATTATGAAAACTCACCTTAACCCAGAAATAATTTCATAAAAACATTAATTATAATTTATTTTACTAAAGAATTATAATTGCATTCCCAGCCATATTCTCAAAACTGAATATTGGAGATGCTATTATTAAATGCTTATTTATTCTCCCCACGTTAGGATTCCTGATACTCGCCAATTAAATTAAATTACTAATAATTATATATAATCGACTTTTTAAATAAATTTTCTTAAGACCTTCCGCTTAACTTTTTTGACTGTTAGATAATTAAATCTACCTGCAGGATTTGGCTCGATCAAAACTTTTAAGCTTCATTAAGGGGTATCATCAATCCTGATCTTTCAGAACAAAAATTCTGTCAATAATTAATATTCACTATATAATTAATATCATTATCGAACTCACCAGAATTATAGACCCGTAAAAGATTGCACAATTTAATGAATCAAAATAACGAATATTAAATAAACGTAAATAATAAATTATTTCAAAATTAAGAGTACAAGCACTCATAATAACCTTGGGGTGTGAATTAATTTATATAGTCAGTATAAAAATAATTATCACAACGTGATCCTATTCAATACACATAAAGTGTACTACCACAGCGAGTCAAAATAATAGGCAATGCTATTATCTATTCCCTATAACCGAGACAGGTCTACTAAAACTCTACGCTATAATCATACCGATGGTTTATCTAATTTTATCTAAACTGTGAACTAAAAACTTGTATTCCACAAAAACCTTTAATTTGATCTTACGTGTGTAAGGAAAACTCTATACACCAGATTAAATAATATATAGAATAAAAGACACTCATAGAAATCATTAAATAAATAATAAAACGCATATATTACTCATTAAGATTTTCATAAAATAGAAAAATAATTTTATTAAACAAATAAAATTAAATATTAAAACCACAAAAATCGTAGTTTTTATTATACAGCGCTAACACCTGGCACCCACCTTGTGCAAGTTTTTGATCTTTTACCGCGAAGCTGCTCAAGTCCAACTTAATCACATCCACAATCATCGGTTCCATATTCGGTCAATTTCACATGTATTCATTAATATAATGGGATTTTAGCTTCATTATCAATTATATTCTCAACTTACTTCCTCTTTCATAGAACCCAAATTACCCATCTCACATTTCCAAATCTCATATCACAATTTTCCATCAAACAAACATTTCACTCAATTTTCATGATGTCCCAAAGAATTGTCAATTACATCACATTAAGTTTAACTCAAGTTTAATGTCATTAGATTCCTCTTAACCCAAGCTCAATGATAAATCAAGGTCTTTATGATAACATCAATGAAAATTAAGTGATACATTATGTGAGACCCGAACCCGTTTCATTTTTGATATATATGCATATACGGTGTTTTGACGCATTTTTGGCTTTTTTACTTTCTTATGCTTTTATGTGTTTCGATGCTTGTTTTGATTAAACTGAGCATGCAGGGTTGCTTCCCAGTGTTGTAGGGAGTTTCTATGCGAATTTCAAAAATTTAAAAAAAAAAGATATTTTGGAGGCCTATAAATATCTAGAGTTAGATATTTTTAAAAGATATTTTCAAAACTTAACTCTTAAGTTTCCTCCAAATTCTCTCTACCTTCTCTCTAACTTCTCGGGGGCTCGGGGCTCGATTTTCAACGATCCAACAGCGGATCCTTGCTATTGGCTTCGTAGTCTATGCATCTATCCAGTCAAATTTTGAATTTGACGAAGCTCGAATTTGCATGTAGATCGAGGCGTCGAGTTTTTGACCCAACGTGGTAGGATTTCAGATTCTACTGCGGTATAAGGGTGTTATATGTAATTTTGTGCATTTCTATCATTTAAAAACGCATGAAAATGTGATTTATGCTCTAGATCCAATTTTGGGTTAAAAATATTTTTTGGCGTTTCGGTTGGATCAAATTAGGTGTTACATGTTTCTGGTGATGGTTTGTGATAGCCTTGGGCTCGGGTATGCCCTTAGGTATCAAAATGGGTATTTTTTAAAGCTTGATTTGAGGATTGGAGGTCAAAACCGTAGCTAAAACCATTTTTTGGGCAAGGTCAGTTGACTGGACCCATGAGTTCAATCGACTGGATCTTGAGTTGGGAGGTTCAGTCGACTAGACTCGAAGGGTTAGTCGACTGAAGTGCCTCGGGTTGAAAAATGTTGTTTTTCCAGTGTGTTTTCAGTCGACTGGAGGTGGGGTCCTATCGACTGAAATGCTTGCTGTTTGCTTTGACAATTTGGTGGTTCTTTTGGGAAAAAGGTTGGGTTTCTTTGAGAAAAAGATTTGATTTTGATGAAAAACGTGTTTGTTGGAGGTTTAGAGCTAACCTTTGGCGTTGAGGCTCACTTTCTAAAACGTTTTGAAAAAATAAATATGTTTTTACATGTTTTGGTTTGATCTCCATGGTTTCATGGATTGGATCTTTTGCTTATAAATGCATTGTATAACTACTTTTGGGGAAACTATTTTGAAATATTTTGTTGATCTCCATGTTGATGGATGGATCTACATATACATGTATAATGTATATCTGTGGAAGGTTTTGCGAAAGGTTTTTTGTAGTTGAGCTACAGTTCAATTTTTAGAAGATTATCTAGATGTACCGGGATGACGGGTATTTGGCACGCGTGGCTCTCGGTGAAAGTTCGAAAACGTGCGCAGTGTAGGTACCTTTGTTATCCTTCGGGGTAGTTCCCATAAATAAGGTCGGTTTGGGTGCTCTTTTCCCTCGGGTTGTCGCCCGTAAAGTTAGCTTTTACGTCGTGGTGCTCCGTATAGAACTTGTCATTATCTAGCGAGTCTTGAATGGCTGGGGTCTAGGGTAATGGACATGAGTCTATAGTTGTTACCTTTATCCCCTTGTGATGGAGTCGGTACATAGGATTTTATTATTCTTCTTTTTCCACGATGGTACATTCTGTGAGGGAACAATATTTTGGGTTACTATTTTCCTTCAACTGTAAAATGTTGTTTTGCATTATATAAATGCTTGGTTGTGAAGGAAAAACTGTTTTGGAGGTTTGTGGGAAACTTTGGGATTTTATGACGTAAAATCTTTTTGGGTTTTGTAGTTGAGTTTGCTCCCACCATATGATTGCATATCATGCTTTGCAGCTTTATAGTCTGTTTTCTATTGGGCTTTGGCTCACGGGTGAGGTTTTATGTAAAATCATTTTCAGGTGAAGATGTGCATGATGATCATGAATAGCTCTGGTGATGCCCGCGGTGGCGGAAGACTTTTATAGTTTTTCTATTTTTGTATGCTTGTTCTTGAAGGCAAATTTTTTACGCCATAAGGCGATATACTGTATGCATGTTGGAACTGTATGCTCTTTTTGTATGAGAGATATCTTTTGTTGGGTATTCTATTGGTTTCAACAGGCGGTTTTGAATATATAAAAACTCGTATTTTCAGAAAAAATGGTGTTTGGTAAATTTTCACGTGACCCTGGGTTTTGGGGTGTGACAACTTGGTATCAGAGCTCTGAGTTCGAATACCTAAGAGCCATGGGAAAAAAGGGTTTATCACCTTGTGCGGTTGATTGTGTATGCTTTCTTGTATGTATTTAAACGTTGGTTTATAGCATGTTAATAGCTTTCTGAGCATGATAGTTGTGTATATGTGGGTATGGAGGTTGAATCTCAGGATTGACGAGTCTTGCCTTAGAGTGTTTGGAATAACGGATTTGGAAATCAAGTTAAAAACGCATTTGGCCGACGTGTTTTCTAGCAGGGCATCCGAATACGTTATCTAGATTGACGAGTCTGTCTTGATAGTTCTCCTCGTTATGTGAGACGTGTTTACATGATCTTATGTGGCTATGTGACAGTATGATTATGTGTTTATGTTATGTATTAACATGTTGTAGGAAAGATTGCCTTGATTATATTACTTCCTATAGAACTATGTCCACGCGGGGAGTGCGGGGACGGGGTTGTGGTTGAGCCTGTGGCTGAGGAAGTGCCTATGCTCAGGTTCTAGAGGAGGGAAACATACCTGCCGCATAGGAATAAGTGGGTGATGCTGATACTATCGGCGCTAATGTTGTTCAAGAGATGTTGGCCACTATGCGAGCTTTGGCAAAAGCGACTAGGGTTAGTGTGCAGGTTCCTGAGCCAAGGGCTTCTGTGGCCATGAGGGAGTTTCGACGGTTGGACCCTCCGTGTCATGCCCTAAAACCCAGGGTCACGTGAAAAACCACCAAACATAAGTTTTACAGAAAATAGATTTTCAAACATTCAAATCCACCTGTTGAAATCAAAGGAAAACCCAAAATGCATCGCTCATGAATAGTAAACATCCTATATAACATGCATAAGTATATCGCCTTATGGCGTACAAAACTACCTTAAGAGATAGGATAGGCATACCAAAAGGAAAACTATAAAAGTCTTCCGCCACCACAAGCATCACCAGAGTTACACCTCATCCACATCATCACCTGAAAATAGTTTTACAAAAAAGTCCCACTCATGAGCCGAAACCCAATAGAAACAGATTATAAAGCTGTAAAGCAGGTAATATGCAATCACATGGTGGGAGCAAACTCAATCACAAATCCAAAATGGTTTTCCATCAAAAAATCCACAAGTTTTCCCATTAGGCCAACACAAGGCTCCCAAATAGTTTTATTATCATAAACCCTGTTTCCATCCTTAAACCCATGAATTTGCAAATAATGCAAGTAAACCATCATAGTTAAGGAAAAACAGTAATCAAAACATTGTTCCCTCGCGGAATGTACCAGCGCGAAATAAGAAGAGTAAGATCCTATGTACCGACTCAATCACAAGAGGATAGAGGTAGCAAATATAGACTGATGTCTAGTATCTAACCTCCAGATATCGTGGGATCGCTTAGATACACACAGGTTCTATACGGAGCACCATGAACGTAACCACTCAATTTACGGGTTATGACCCCGAGGGAGCTGAGCACCCATCCGTCTCAATTTACAGGGACTAACCCGAAGGACCTGAGTACCTACGCTGCGCACGTTTTCGGACTTACACCGAGGGTAACTCGTGCCAAATACATGTCATCCCGGTACATCTAGATAATTTTCAAAAAATAGAACTGTAGCTCAACTACAAAACCTTTTTGCCCTAAAATACATTATACATGTATTTAGATCCATCCTTCAACAAGGAGATCACACAAAATATTTTTAAAATATTTTATCCCGTTTTCAACAAGACGTTTCAAAACCTGAAACTCAATCCCGAAGGCGAGCTCCAAACCTCCAAAACATAAAATGTTGATATTTCCATCAAAATCCTCCGTTTTCCAACAAAAACAACCGTTTTCAAGAACGCCCTTTGAAAATCATAAATCACATGTCATATGATGTACTAAACCAAGAAACGCAAAAATATGCTTTTTATCCAAAAAATCAAGGTTTAAACATAGATATGACATTTCATGCTTTTTTATTGGTGAAAAAGCATACAATTACATATAACACCCTAATACAGCAGCAGGGTCTAGAATCCTGCCTCGTTGGGTCAACACCCGACGCCTAAAAAATTGGGTCTCGTCAGAACGAGAATCAGACCGGATGAGCGCGAAGCTAGCAGCGTGAATAATAAGGATCCACAAGCTGATCGTCAAAAACTAGGCTCGGGTGGGTCAAAAATGTAGAGAGAAGGCAGAGGAAATGAAGAAAGAAGCTTTTCTCCAAACATTCCAGGGGCTGGAATACATATAGGCACGCTAAAAACACTGTTCAGTCGACTGAAGCGAGCACTTCAGTAGACTGAAGTGCCTCGAGAAACACAAACCGCACAGTTCAGTCGACCGAACCACTTGGTTCAGTTGACCGAACTCATAAAAAGCTGTTTAGTCGACCGAACATAGCTGTCCAATTGACCAAACCTCAGGGTTTTCAACCTACTATTTCATCTCGATTTTGGTGCTCTAAGGCCAACCCAAACAAGCCTAAACAAGGTTCGAAAAAGCTTAAAACACATCTATATATGCTGTTCTACAACCTAAAACATAAACCAAGCATCGATGATACATAACATGAAGGAAAAACATGTCAATATTTATATATATCAAAATTAACAAGGTTCAGGGTCTCATAATTCTCCCCCTCTTAAGAAATTTTGTCCCTGAAATTCTCTACAAGGTCACGAGGTAAACAGATCTAGATATCTAACACGCATCCCAGACTCAAGCTCCCAAGTCGCTTCCTCAACCCCGTGATGAAGCCATTGAACCTTGACATACGCAATCGTTCTCCCCTGCAACACTTGCTCCTTTGTATCTAGAATCCTCATTGGGCGTTCCTCATACGTGACATCCTCATCAACTCGTAACTCATTCCAATCTAACATATGAGACGGATCTGGCTCATACCTCAGAAGCATAGAAACGTGAAAGACGTTGTGTATAGATGCTAACTGAGGTGGCAAAGCCAAACGGTATGCTACCACCCCAATCCTTTCTAGGATCTCGAATGGTCCAATAAAATGAGGTGATAGCTTCCCACGACGACCAAACCTCATCAACCCTCTGCGTGGCGAGACCTTCAGAAATACATGATCTCCTACTACAAACTCAAATGGTCTCCTCCTCTGATCCTTATAGCTCTTCTGGTGGCTCTAAGATGTCACTAGACGCAGACGAATCATGGCAATATGCTCCGTCGTCTCCCGTACTAAGTCGGGTCCCAAAATAGCGATCTCTTCCACCTCTGTCCAACATACCGGCGATCTACATAGTCTACCATATAAAGCCTCATACGGTGCCATCCCAATACTGGACTGATAGCTGTTATTGTATGCAAACTCTGCCAATGAGAGGTGATCCTCCCAAGAACCCCGAAAGTCAAGCACACAGGCTCTTAACATGTCCTCCAAAATTTGGATGGTCCTCTCAAACTGACCGTCGGTCTAAGAATGAAAAGCTGTACTAAAAGTCAAGCTCGTCTCCAATGCCACATGAAGACTCTGCCAAAAGCGCGATGTAAAGCGCTGGTCTCAATCAGAAACGATAGTCACCGGTACTCCGTGTAGTTGGACTATCTCTCGAATGTACAATCTACTCAATCGATCCACTGGGTCTCTCACTCGAATAGGGAGGAAGTGCGTGGACTTCGCCAACCTATCCACTATTACCCAAATAGCATCGTGCCCTTTCGGCGAGCGTGGAAGTCCTGATACAAAATTCATAGTGACATTCTCCCACTTCCACTCAGATACAGGCAACGGCTGTAACAATCCTACAGGTCTCTGGTGTTCCACTTTACTTGCTGACAAATAAAGCATCGAGAAACGAGTCGGATCACATCCCTCTTCATTCCCGTCCACCAGAATAGTCGGCGTAGATCGTGATACATCTTCGCGCCTCTTGGATGCACTACATGGCGTGAGTGATGAAACTCATGTAGCACCTCAGCACAGCACGACTCTGGCACAAATAGACCTCCTGTCAACCTCAAACTCTTATCTGAACCCACCGTCCATCCTGCTGTGTCCCTCCCGCTACCAATGCGGTCACGTATCATCTTAGCCTCCTGATCAGTCCACTGAGCCTCTAATACGCGTGCAATCAATGCAGGCTGTAAAGCTACAAAATATAAAGTCACACCTCCCCCTATCTCTCTGAGACAGAGATCAAACTCCCTAACAACCCCGAGCATATCCCATTCTCGTAGAGCCACAGAAGCTAACGAGCCATGAGATTTTTAGCTAAGCGCATCAGCTACGACATTTGCCTTCCCCGGGCGGTACTACAAAATCAAAGTCGTAGTCTCCCAACAGCTCCATCCACTGTTGCTGGCGAAGATTAAGGTATTTCTGTGAAAACAAGTATTTTAAGCTCTTGTGATCAGAGAAAACCTCAAAACGCTTACCATATAGATAATGCCGCCATGTCTTCAAAGCAAAGACTACAACTGCCAACTCCAGATCATGAGTTGGGTAATTCCTCTAGTGTATCTTCAGCTGTCGCGAGCCGTAGGCTCCAACCTTGCCTCACTACATCAATACACAGGCCAAACCGTCAAGTGATGCGTTGCAGTATACTGTATAGCCCAAACCTCGCTTAGGAATAATCAACACCGGTGCACAGGTCAATCTCATCTTCAGCTCCTGGAAAGCTGACTCACAAGACTCACTCTAAACAAAACTGACTCCCTTGCGCGTAAGGCGCGTCATCGGTGCTGCTAGCCTAGAGAAGTCCTTCACAAACCGTCGATAGTAACCTCCAAGACCGAGAAAACTACGTATCTCATAAATATTCTTTAGTCACCACCAATTCGTCACTGCATCAGTCTTCGTCGAGTCCACTGATACCCCATCCTTCGACACCATGTGTCCAAGGAATCTCACCTCTGACATCTAAAACTCACACTTCTCGAACTTCGCATACAAGGGATGTTCTCTCAGAAGCTGCAAGACGATGTGCAGAAGCTCCTCATGCATCTCCCTCGTGGGCGAATAAACCAGAATATCGTCCATGAAGACGACCACAAAACTGTCTAGATAGGAGTGGAAAATACGGTTCATCGGACCCATAAATGTAGATGGAGCGTTCGTCAGACCGAATGGCATAACCAGAAACTCGTAGTGACCATAGCGAGTTCGAAAGGCTGTTTTCGCTATGTCCTCGTCCCTAATCCTCAACTGGTGATATCCTAACCTCAAGTCAATCTTCGAAAAGTAGCGGGACCCCCTCAACTGATCAAATAAATCATCAATCCTAGGCGTAGGATATCTATTCTTCACCGTCACCTGGTTTAGCTTCCGGTAGTCTATACATAGTCTTAGTGACCCATCCTTCTTCATCACGAACAAAGCTGGTGCTCCCCACGGCGATGTACTCGGCTGTACAAACCCTTTGTCCAGCAACTCCTATAACTGCACCTTGAGTTCTCGCAACTCAATGGGTGCAAAGCGATATGATGGCATATAGATAGGAGCCACTCCTGGAATAAGATCAATGGAGAACTCCATATCACGGCTCGGTGGAAACTCAAACAGATCGTCTGGAAAGATGTCCGGATAGTCACACACCACATGGGGTAACTCCCCTCGAACCTTATCTGGCATATCCAATCTGAGAAAAAAAAGAGAGAACCCAAGTTCCCTCGAACTTGCACGGCACCTAGTACTGACACCAAGTTCTCATCCTGATCACCCACAAAGTAGAAGCAATCACCCTCCGGGGTACAGATCGACACTCTTCGTCACTCACAATCTATATAGGCATGGTAGGTAGTCAGCCAGTCCATCCCTAGGATGACATCAAACGTGGTCATGTCTAGAATTATAAAATCATACTTTAAACAACGACCGGTGACCTCGAGACGCAAGATCTACAAACAAGGCTCAGCGTCACACTCCCACTAACTGGGGTCTCCACACACAAGGTACTACCCAATTAGTCTATTTCCAACCCCAATGCAGATACAAATGCAGAGAATATAAATAAATGTGATGCTCCTATGTCTTTAAGAACACTAACCCATGATCTAAAGACTAGAAGAGTACCTCTGATCATGGCCGAAGTAACAGTAGCATCAGACACCACTGGTGCTTTGGAAGCACTGCGATCAGCAAGCAAATAAGCCCTGGCTAGCAACAGTCTGGTCTGTTCACCATAACTCTGAGTCGATGGCCGCCTCACTAACTGAGCTGAAGCACCTCCCTCCGCAAACCTAGAAGTTTGAGCCCTAGGCTGCTGTGGAGCCTGTCGCCTCTATGCAGATGAAGCAACTGACGCTCCTATCGTGTCCTGGACATTCCCTTCTCTGGGACACTGTCCGCGAAAGTGTCCAGACTGATCACACCCAAAAAAGATAGGTGGGTCTCTCGCCTGTGACTGGACGGGTGCTGAACTCCAAGTTAGGCCCTTCTACGGGCACTCAACTGAACGATGTCCTAGCTGTCTTCATCTATAACAAATCAACCTTCTCTGTTCTGGCCTTCCTGCCGAAGCCACTGAAGCTGTAGATGCAGACGACTGTGGCTGATAAGATCCAGTAAAATGAGAACTAGGTCCAGACGACCTCTAGCGCTTGTTCTCGCGCCTCTGATCCCCACTGCCCTGCTGACTCCCGCTCTCTCTAAGCTTGCGACTGTCTGCCAACGAGTTCTCAACTCGGAGAGCCGCTTCCACCAGTTTAATATATACCTCCATATCTAGAGCTACAACCCTATCCTTGATAGCAGGTCGAAGTCCCCTTTCAAACCTCCGAGTGCCAACTCCTCAGTCGATACCATCTCAGGTGAAAATCGTGACAGATTCGCGGACTTGGCCTCATACTGGGCCACAGACAGATTCCCCTGAACAAGGGAGAGGAACTCCTCTCAGTAAGTATCTCTCGAAGATCTCGGGAAATACTTCTCCAAGAAGACTCTCGTAAAAGCATCCCATCTCTCATCCACAGTGGTCTTGGCAAACTTTCACCACTCTAGCATCTTCTCGCAGTTGGAACACCGCCAACTTTATACGCAAAGCATCCTCCTTGATGTCTAGAGTATCAAAGATCGATGCGGTCACTTCCAACCACTCAGTAGCGACCTTTGGGTCTGGCTCCCCAGCAAAGATCGGAGGATCCAACCGCCGAAACTCCCGCATAGCTACAAAAACCCTTGGCTCAGGAACCTACACACTAGCCCTAGTCGCTTCTCCCATAACTCGCATAGTGGTAAGCATCTCCTGGACAACGTTAGCATCGCCCACTTATTCCTATGGGGCATGAACGTCATCCTCCTCTGGAACCTGATCATAAGCACGACCTCAGCCACGGCCTCGACCACGACTCCGTCCCCGCACTCCCCGCGTGGACATAAATGTATAAGAAGCGAAATAAATAAGATAAGCCTTCCCACAACGTGTTACTATGTAACAGGAACACATAATCATGCTATCACATAGCCACATAAGATCATGTTAACACATCTCCCATACCGAGGAGAACTAACAAGACAAACTCGTCAATTTGAATAACCTATTCAGATTCCCTGCTAGAAAATACGTCGGCCAAACGCGCTTCTAACTTGGCTTCCAAATCTGTTATTCCAAACGCCCTAAGGTAAGATTTATCAGTCCTGAGATTCCACCTCCATACCCACATATACACAAATATCATGCTCAGAAAGCTATTAACATGTTATACACAATCTACCTCACCAGGTGATAAACCCATTTTCCCATGGCTCTTACGTATTCGAACCTAGAGCTCTGATACCAATTTGTCACGCCCCAAAACCCAGGGTCACGTGAAAAACCAACAAACACCAGTTTTACAGAAAATAGGTTTTCAAACATTCAATTCCACCTGTTGAAATCAAAGAAAAACCCAAAATGCATCTCTCATGAACAGTAAACATCCTGTATAACATGCATAAGTATATTGCCTTATGGCGTACAAAATTGCCTTTAGGGATAGGCATACCAAAAGAAAAACTATAAAAGTCTTCCGCCACCACAAGCATCACCAGAGCTACACCTCATCCACATCATCACCTGAAAATAGGTTTACAAAAAAGTCCCACTCATGAGCCGAAGCCCAATAGAAACAGACTATAAAACTAGAAAGCAGGTAATATGCAATCACATGGTGGGAGCAAACTTAACCACAAACCCTAAATGGTTTTCCATCTAAAAATCCACAAGTTTTTCCATCAGGCCAACACAAGCCTCCCAAATAGTTTTATTATCATAAAACCCTGTTTCCATCCTTAAACCCATGAATTTGCAAATAATGCAAGTAAACCGTCATAGTTAAGGAAAAACAGTAATGAAAACACTGTTCCCTCGCGGAATGTACCATTGTGGAATAAGAAGAGTAAGATCCTATGTACCGACTCAATCACAAGAGGATAGATATAGCCGCTACAGACTCCTGTCCAGTATCTAACCCCCAGATATCATGGGATCGCCTAGATACACATAGGTTCTATACGGAGCACCATGAACGTAACCACTCAATTTACGGGTTATGACCCCGAGGGAGCTAAGCACCCATTTGTCTCAATTTATGGGGACTAACCCGAAGGACCAGAGTACCTACGTTGCGCACGTTTCTGAACTTACACCGAGATCAACTCGTGCCAAATACACGTCATTCCGGTACATCTAGATAATCTTCTAAAAATAGAACTGTAGCTCAACTATAAAACCTTTTTTCCGTAAAATACATTATACATGTATTTAGATCCATCCTTCAATAAGGAGATCACACAAAACATTTTCAAAATATTTTATCCCGTTTTCAACAAGACGTTTCAAAACCTGAGACTCAACCCCGAAGGCGAGCTCCAAACTTCCAAAACATAAAATGTTGAGATTTCCATCAAAATCCTCCGTTTTCAAGAACACCATTTGAAAATCATAAATCACATGTCATATGATGTACTAAACCAAGAAAAGCAAAAAATATGCTTTTTACCCAAAAAAACCAAGGTTTAAATATAGATATGACATTTCATGCATTTTCTATCGGTGAAAAAGCATACAATTACATATAACACTCTAATACAGTAGCAGGGTCTAGAATCCTACCACGTTGGGTCAAAACCCGACGCTTCAAAAATTAGGTCTCGTCGAAACGAGAATTAGACCAGATGAGCGCAAAACTAGTAGCGTGAATAACAGGGATCCACAAGCTAATCGTCGAAAATTAGGCTTGGGCGGATAAAAAATGTAGAGAGAAGGCAGAGGAAATGAAGAAAGAAGTTTTTCTCCAAACATTCTAGGGGCTGGAATATATATAGGCACGCCAAAAATATTGTTCAGTCGACTGAAGAGAGCACTTCAGTCGACTAAAGTGCTTCGAAAAACACAAACCGCCACAGTTTAGTCGACCGAACCACTTGGTTCGGTCGACCGAACTCAAAAGAAGCTGTTTAGTCGACTAAACAAAGCTGCCCAGTCGACTAAACCTCAGGGTTTTCAACTAACTATTTTGTCTCGATTTTGGTGTTCTAAGGCCAACCCAAAGAAGCCTAAATAAGGTCTGAGAAAGCTTAAAACACATCTTTACATGCTGTTCTACAACCCAAAACATAAACCAGGCATCGATGACATATAACATGATGGAAAAACACGTCAGCATTTATATATATGAAAATTAACAAGGTTCAGGGTCTCACACTCTGACCTTTTCTGGGGAGCCAGACCCCAGGGTGGCTACTGAGTGGTTGGAAGTGACCACGTCGATCTTCGATACTCTGGATATCGAGGAGGATGCTATGCGGGAAGATGCTAGAGAGTGGTCGAAGTTCGCCAAGACCACTGTGGATGAGACGTGGGCTGCTTTCACGAGAGTCTTCTTGGAGAAGTATTTCCTGAGATCTTCGAGGGATACTTACTGAGAGGAGCTCCTCTCTCTTGTTCAGGGGAATCTATCTGTGGTCCAGTATGAGTCAAGGTTCGCGAATTTGTCACGGTTTGCACCTGAGATGGTCTCTATAGTGGAGTTGTGCACTTAGAGGTTTGAGAGGAGACTTCGACCTGCTATCAAGCATAGAGTTGCAACTTTGGATGTGGAGGTGTACATCAAGCTAGTGGAAGCTGCTATCCAGGTAGAGAACTCGTTGGCAGATAGCCGCAGGGTTAGAAAGAGTGGGAACCAACAGGGCAGTGGAGATACACAGTGCCAGAGGCGCGGGGAAAAGCGTCAGAGGTCGTCTAGACCTAGTTCTCATGTTCCTGGATCGTATCAGCCGTAGTCGTCTGCACCTATACTTTCAGTGGCCTCGATAGGATGGCCAGAGCAGAGAGGGTTGATCTGTTATAGATGCGGACAGTCGGGACATCGTTTAGTTGAGTGCCCGCATAAGGGCCAGACTTAGGGTTCAACACCCGTCCAGTCACAAGCGAGAGACCCACCTATCTGTTTTAGGTGTGGTCAGCCCGGGCACATTCGCAGATACTGTCCTAGATAGGGGAATGTCCAGGGCACGACAGGAGCAACAGTTTCTTCTTCTGTACAGAGGTGATAGGCTCTATAGTAGCCTAGGGCTCAGACGTTAAGGTTTGCGAAAGGAGGTGCTTCAGCTCAGTCTGTGAGACAGCCGACAACTCAGGGTTATTGTGGGCAGACCAGACTGCCATAGGCCAGGGCTTATGTTCTTGCTGATCGTAGTGCTTCCAAAGCACCAGTTGCATCTGATGCTGCTATTACACCAGCCACGATCAGAGGTACTTTTCTAGTATATAGATCATGGGCTAGTGTTCTTATCGACACCAGAGCATCACATTCGTTTATATCATCTACTTTTGCATCTGCTTTGGGGCTGGACATGGACTGGTTGAGTGGTACTATGAGCGTGGAGACCCCAGTTAGTGGGAGTGTGACGTTGAGTCTTGTCTGTAGATCCTGCGTGTTAGAAGTTGCGGGTCATTGTTTAGAATTTGACTTTGTTATTCTAGACATGACCACTTTTGATGCCATCATAGGGATGGACTGGCTGACTACCTACCGTGCGTTTATAGATTGTGAGCGCGGACCGGAGGGTATCGATTTGTACACCAGAGGGTGACTGTTTTTACTTTGTGAGTGATCGGGATGAGGGCCTGACGTTTATGCCTGATGGGGCTCGGGTTCAAGGGAACTTAGGTTTCCTCTTTTCTGCTCTCAGGTTAGATGATCTGGGTGAGGTTCAAGGGGAGTTGCCCCTATGGTCTGTGAGTACCCAGATGTCTTTCATGATGATTTATTTGAGTTACCGCTTAGTCGGGATGTGGAGTTCTCTATTGATCTTGTTCCAGGAATTGCTCCCATCTCTATGCCATCATATCGCTTTGCGCCTGCTAAGTTGCGAGAACTCAAGGTGTAGTTGCAGGAGTTGCTAGACAAGGGGTTTGTTTGGCCGAGTACGTCGCCGTGGGTAGCTCCAGCTCTTTTTGTAAAGAAGAAGGACGGGTCTTTGAGACTGTGCATAGATTACAGGAAGCTGAACCAGGTAACCGTGAAGAATAAGTATCATATGCCTATGATTGATGACCTATTTGATCAGCTGAGGGGAGTGCGCAGCTTTTTGAAGATTGACTTGAGGTTAGGGCATCATCAGCTAAGGATTAGGTATGAGGACATAGCGAAAACCGCCTTTCGGACTCGCTATGGTCACTATGAGTTTCTGGTTATGCCGTTCGGTCTGACGAACGCTCTAGCAACATTTATGGGTTTGATGAACCGTCTCTTCCACCCTTATCTAGATAGTTTTGTGGTGGTATTCAAGGATGACATTCTGATTTATTCACCTACGAGGGAGATGCATGAGGAGCATCTGCATGTTGTCTTGCAGCTTCTGAGAGAACATCGCTTGTATGCAAAGTTTGAGAAGTGCAAGTTCTGGATGTCAGAGGTGAGATTTCTTGGGTACGTGGTGTCAAAGGATGGGGTGTCAGTGGACTCGTCGAAGACTGATGCTGTGATGGATTGGCAGCGACCGAAGAATGTCTTTGAGATCTGCAGTTCTCTGGGTCTAGCGGGTTATTATCGGTGGTTCGTGAAGGATTTGTCTAGGCTTGTAGCACCGATGACGCGTTTGACGCGGAAGGGAGTCACGTTTGTGTGGAGCGAGTCTTGTGAGTCATCTTTCCAGGAGCTGAAGAGGAGATTGACCAGTGCGCCAGTTCTGATTATTCCTGAGTTAGATTTAGGTTACACAGTGTACTGTGACGCTTCACATAAGGGTTTGGGTTACGTGCTGATGCAAGAGGGCATGGTTGTAGCTTATGGATCCCGGCAGTTGAAGACACAAGAGAGGAACTACCCGACACATGATCTGGAGTTGGTAGCCGTGATCTTTGCCTTGAAGATATGGCGTCACTATCTATATGGTGAGCGTTGCGAGGTCTTCTCTAATCACAAGATCCAGAAGTACTTATTTGCACAGAAGGACTTGAATCTTCACCAACGACGATGGATGGAGTTGTTGGAAGACTATGACTTTGATTTGCAGTACCATCCAGGTAAGGAAAATATCGTAGCTGATGCGCTTAGTAGGAGATCTCATAGCTCATTAGCTTCTGTGGCTATGCGAGAGTGGGACATGTTGGGAGACGTTGGGGAGTTTGATCTGTGTCTCAGGGAGACAGGGGGAGGTGCGACCTTGTATTCAGTTGTTTCACAGCTCGCATTGGTTGCACCTGTGTTAGAGGCTCAGAGGACCGATCAGGAGGCTCAGATGATACGAGACCGCATTACTAGTGGGACATACACAGTAGGATGGGTGATGGGTTCAGATCAGAGTCTGAGGTTGTCAGGCCGATTTTTTATGCCAGAGTCATGCCGTGCAGAGGTGCTACATGAGTTTCATCACTCACATCTTGCAGTGCATCCGGGGGCACGAAGATGTACCACGATCTACGCCGTCAGTTCTGGTGGATGGGAATGAAGAGGGATGTGCTTCGATTTGTTTCTCGATGCTTTACTTATTAGCAACTAAAGGTAGAACACCAGAGACCGGCAAGATTGTTACAGCTGTTACCTATATATGAGTAGAAGTGGGAGAATATCATGATAGATTTTGTATCTAAACTTCCACGCTCGCCGAAGGGACATGATGATGTTTGGGTTATGGTGGATAGATTTACAATGTCTGTACATTTTCTTCCCATTCGAGTGAAGGATTCAGTGGACCGATTGAGTAGCTTGTACATCTGGGAGATAGTCCGACTACACGGAGTACCTGTGACTATTGTTTATGATCGAGACCCGTGCTTTACATCGCGCTTTTGGCAGAGTCATCAGGTGGCTATGGGGACGAGCTTGACCTTCAGTACAGCTTTTCACCCTCAGACCGATGGTCAGTCTGAGAGGACCATTCAGATTTTGGAGAACATGCTGAGAGCTTGTGTGCTTGATTTTTGGTGTTCTTGGGAGGATCATCTATCTTTGGCAAAGTTTGCATACAACAACAGTTACCAGTCTAGTATTGGAATGGCACTGTATGAGGCTCTGTATGGTAGGCCATGTAGATCGCCTGTTTGTTGAACAAAGGTGGGTGAGACCACTATTTTGGGACCCGATCTAGTACGGGAGACCATAGAAAAGATTGTAGTGATTCGTCTGTATCTGGTGACAACACAGAGCTGCCAGAACAGTTATGCAGATCGGAGGAGACCGTTAGAGTTTACCGTGGGGGATTATGTGTTTCTAAAGGTCTCGCCTCGCAGAAGATTGATGAGATTTGGTCGCAGCGGGAAGCTATCACCACGTTTTATTAGACCGATCAAGATCCTAGAGAGGATTAGGGTAGTAGCATACCGTCTAGCCTTGCCACCTCAGTTGGCATCGGTGCATGACGTGTTTAACGTGTCCATGCTTCGGAGGTATGAGCCGAATCCTTCTAATGTTCTGGATTGGACCAACCTACAGGTTGATGAGGATGTCACATATGAGGAGCACCCGGTAAAGATATTAGATACGAAAGAGCAAGTGTCACGGGGGAGAACGATTTCATATGTTAAGGTTCTGTGGCTTCATCACGGGATTGAGGAAGCGACTTAGGAGATTGAGTCAGGGGTTCGTGCTAGATACCCGGAGTTGTTCACCTCATGACCTTGTAGTGAATTTTGAGGGTAAAATTTCTTAAGGGGGAAGAGTTGTGAGACCCGGACCTGTTTCATTTTTTAGATATATGCATATTCGGTGTTTTGACGCATTTTTTGCATTTTTTTTCTTATGCTTTTATGTGTTTCGATGCCTGTTTTGGTTAAACTGAGCATGTGTGTTTGCTTTTCGGGGCTGTAGGGAGTTTCTGTGCGAATTTCAAAAACTTAAAAAAAATAAGATATTTTGGATGCCTTTAAATATTTGGAGTTAGATATTTCAGAAGATATTTTTAAAACTTAACTCCTAAGTTTTCTCCAAATTCTCTCTTCCTTCTCTCTAACTTCTCGGGGGTCAGGGGCTCAATTTTCAACAATCCAACAGTGGATCCTTGCTATTAGCTTCGTGGTCTATGCATCTATCCAGTCAAATTTTCAATTTAACAATGCTTAAATTTGCACGTATATCGAGGCATTAGGTTTTTAACCCAACGAAGTAGGATTTCAGGTTCTACAACTGTATAAGGGTGTTAAATGTTATCTTGTGCATTTCTACCATTTAAAAATGCATGAAAAGATGATTTATGTTCTAGATCCAATTTTGGGTTAAAACTATTTTTTGGCATTTCGGTTAGATGAAATTGGGTGTTGGATGTTTCTGGTGATGGTTTGTGATAGCCTTAGGCTCGGATATGCCCTTAGGTATCAAAACGGGTGTTTTTTAAAGGTTAGTTTGAGGATTGGAGGTCAAAATCGTAGCTAAAATCATTTTTTGGGCAAGGTCAGTCGACTGGACCCATGAGTTCAGTGAACTGGATCTTGAGTTGGGAGGTTCAGTCGATTGGACTCGAAGGGTCAGTCGACTGAAGTGGCTTGGGTTGAAAATTGTTGTTTTTCCAGTGTGTTTTTCAGTCGACTGGAGGTGGGGTCCAGTCGACTGAAATGCTTGCTGTTTGCTTTGACAATTTGGTGGTTCTTTTAGGGAAAAAGTTAGGTTTCTTTGAGAAAAAGGATTTGTTTTGATGAAAAACATGTTTGTTGGAGGTTTGGAGCTAACCCTTGGGGTTGAGGCTCACTTTGAAAATGTTTTGAAAAAAAATGTATTTTTACATGTTTTGATTTGATCTATATGATTTTATGGATTGGATCTTTTGCTTATACATGCATTGTATAACTGCTTTTTGGGAAAATATTTTAAAATATTTTGTTGATGGATGGATCTATATATACATGTATAATGTATATATGTGAAAGGTTTTTTGTAGTTGAGCTACAATTCGGTTTTTAGAAGATTATCTAGATGTACCGGAAAGACGAATTTTTGTCACGAGTTGTCCTTGGTGAGAGTCCGAAAACGTGCGTAGTGTAGGTAACTTTGTTCTCCTTTGGGGTAGTTCCCGTAAAGAAGGTTGGTTTGGGTGCTCTTTTCCCTCGGGTTGTCGCCTGTAAAGTTAGCTTTTACGTCGTGGTGCTCCATATAGAACTTGTAATTATCTAGCGAGTCTTGAATGGCTGGGGTCTAGGGTAATGGACATGAGTCTATAGTTGTTACCTTTGCCCCCTTGTGATGGAGTCGGTACATAGGATCTTATTCTTCTTCTTTTTCCACGATGGTACATTTCGTGAGGGAACAATATTTTTGGTTACTGTTTTTCTTCAACTATAAAATGTTGTTTTGCATTGTATAAATGCTTGGTTGTGAAGGAAAAATTGTTTTGGAGGTTTGTGAGAAACTTTGGGGTTTTATGACGTAAATTTTTTTTGGATTTTGTGGTTGAGTTCGCTCCCACCATATGATTGCATATCCTGCTTTACAGCTTTATAATCTGTTTTCTATTGGGCTTCGGCTCACGGGTGGAATTTTTTGTAAAATTATTTTTAGGTGATAATGTGCATGATGATCATGAGTATCTCTGGTGATGCCCACGGTGGCGGAAGACTTTTATAGTTTTTTCTTTTTGGTATGCCTGTTCCTGAAGGCAAATTTTGTACGGCATAAGGTGATATACTGTATGCATGTTGGAACTGCATGCTCTTTATGTATGAGAGATATCTTTTGTTGGGTATTCTATTGCTTTCAACGAGCAGTTTTGAATATATGAAAACTCGTATTTTCATAAAAATTGGTGTTTGGTGGATTTTCACTTGACCCCGAGTTTTGGGGTGTGACACATTACTTTTCATGCTTCAATTACACATAATACATTCACATAGCATAAGTTTGGTCTCACATATATAAATCTTAGACAAACAAACTCAAATTATAATGAAAATCTTTGGTTTTTCATCAAATTTAGGGTTTTCATTTGATCTCATGAAAAATCTAGAAAATATAAGACAAATGAATGAAAAACACTTAGACTAGTCAAAATCCTTCCTCAAGAAGCGACAACGCCTCAGATTCTGTCAAATTTCTCCACCACCTAGGGTTTTCGACAATTGGGAGAGTTTTCTCTTTGATGTTTTCTTGTGTTTCTCTTGCTAAATAAATCTTGCTTCTTCCTTTGTTGCCTCCAAACAAACCTTTAATTCCACCAAATTGGAGGGAGTCAAGAGTTTGGATCATGTTTTGCTTGAGAGAACAAACGAAAAAGGAAAAAGAGGATGACCAGAAAACCGATGGGAGTGGGGGTGGGTTTTGGGTTTTATCCTCTCCCTACTTCTCCATGCTTCTAGAGATTTCAACTAAAAACATGATTAGGGCCTTGTTTGGATTGGTTATTTCTCCTTTCTTTTTTATTTTTAGTTTTAGCTCCATAACCTATTTCCACCCGAATTTAATACTATAATTCTATATGTTATATTTCGCATTTACAACTTAATTTTAATTCCACATTCCAAGATTTTAAATTAATAAACCATCCTAATTATCCACATATTTTCATCGTAAATTATAGCTAATACTTTTAATTATATTAAAATAGTTAGCCAAAAATTAAAAACGTACAAGGTCGCTATGACCACCACCGCCACCAAAGGCCACTAGCGATCGCCACCAGCACCTCCGGCGCATCCCGGAACTCCCCATGCAACCCCGACAGTCACCACCATCACAGATGCACTAAATCGTTCACCACAGTCTCGCACCGCTACTGCCACCACCCACTTCCACCACCGTTCTACACCCTTTGGACCACCCTTTTGATGCCCTAACGCCACTAATAAACGGCTTATATTGCCAGTAAACTGCTCCAACGAACCCGTACCAAAAAAATTTCATTTTATAATTTTGTTAAAAAATATTTTTTCAGCCTAACTTTGAACCACCATAGCTGTCACCTCAGATTTCCGTTTCAACCGTCGTAAGTTCTGTTAGACTCACTTCGCTGAGATCTTCCCGTAACCACAAACGACCGTCAAAACCGACGTTCGGATTACCCGCTCGGCAAGTCCTAAGTTTGAACCAAAAACCAATACCAAACCATTTCAGTTTCCATACCCGAACCATGATTGCGCGTAATCTGTGTTGTGCTCCACTGGGTTGGTCTTGGTTGCATTTATTGCTTGAGTTGTGTTTGTTTGGTATTATTAAGTTGTATTGTTTTATTTGCATTTTGTTGGTTTAATAAAATAAATTATTTAAAACTACAAAGTTATACTAAAAGTTTATATGAGGAGTTTTAATTAGTTTGTATAATAATCAATTAAACTTAAGTTCAACAAATTTTATTAAATGAGAAAGTAAAATTATTTATAAAAAATTTAACTTTAGAGAAACTTATAAATATTATTTTGAATCTTGATTAAAAACTTAAGATAAATAATTTTATTAAATAAGGAAATACAAGTATTTTGTTAACTAAGAAAATAGACCAAAATAAGAAAAATAAAAATGATAGTTAATGTTTTGGATAGTTATTCTAAAATATTATAAATTTAATGAATTTTATAAAGATTAGACTGTTAAATTAAAAAATTAAATAGTATAAAAAATTAAAGGATTTAAAATAATAATGATAATAATAATAACATAATTTTTTATCAATCTCTAAAATTAATATTTAACTAGAATAATTGTGAGAAAAAAAAATTATTATTAGTTTTAGTTTTTAAGAGAAAAGTTAGAGATTTTTAAAATAAGGTATTTAAATAATATAAAATAATAATAATGATCAAATTTTATTAGTTGATAGAAATTAATATTCGAATGAAGTAATTCAATTATTTGGGATACAAATTAGATATTTTAAGAATAAAGAGTTTTAGTTAGCATAAAATAAAAATTATAAATTTATACCCAAAATCTTGGTAGTTAAATAAAATAAATAATATGGTCTAATTTTTTTATGAACCTTAAAAACTAGAGTTTAATAAAATACTGAATTTTTATAAATCTTGAGTTAAAATTTAGAATTTCTTTAGATTGTAAGATTTTTTTGTAGTAAATTTGATTAAAGTATAAAGGTTTACTTAAAATAGGTATTTTTATATAGTTTTGACAATTAATCTTCTTTGTGGTGAATTTGATTAAAAATATAGATTTTAAATATAGAATTTGATAAACAAAGAATTTTTGGAATTCAAATAAAATGAGTATTTTGGCCTACTATTGATATAAGTTACAGTTTTAATAATATATTTTAAGTACAAAAAAATAATAAATTTTATAAATTTTTAACTAAAGTTTAACACATGAATTTATAATAAGATTTTTCTAGGTTAGATAAGGATTTTATAAATGTGAGACTTGGTTCATTTTAATTTTCTAATGATTATCTGCGACGTGTTATATATCGTTTTGGTCATTATAGAAAAGTATGTTTCTCTATGTTTTATGCATGTGTTGGTCTAGATATGCATGTTGGTTTCAATTTCAGTCTTATTGGGCGTCGTAGTAGAAAGCTGCCCTCTTTTTGGGCAGGACTGCTCAATCGATCCTTAGACCACTCGAGCGGTCTGTCTGCATGGATTTTATATAGTGACAGCTAGTGGCCTGAGTTTTTGTGCCTTAGCTTGTTGTGTAAGCTTCTCTTTCTCTCCCTTGAGAGAAAAATCAAAGCTTATGTCTTCTCTCTAAGTTTTTGCTTGCTACGAGATTAGATCTTAGCGTTACGAGTGTGAATTAGTGTTCTCCTCGCCAAAAGCTGTGCATTCATTCAAACAGAATCTCATTTTGGCAATTTTGGTTTCTCGTTGGTTGTTAAAGTTATGAGTTTTTAACTCTCTAAGATAGGATTTTAGACTATCTCGCCTTAAAACGGTGCTATATGTGATTTATATGCACTTTTACCATTTTAAAATGCTATAAATGTTAAACTGTGTTTAAAACATGTTTACTTGGATAAAAAGTATGTTATGCATTTTTATTATTTATTATATAGTTGATGGGTGTATGTCTCCGTGGTTTTAAAAAATACGAGTTTTGAAAATCAGAAAAATTTATGTATATGTTGTGAAAATATAGTTTTGGAGGTTTGGAGCTAACCCTTAGGGTTGCGTTTTGGTTTTAATGATTCAGTTAAGAAGGTGGAAACGTTATGAAAATGTTGGTTGGTTTCCATGGTTGGTTTCCATGGTTATATGACCGACGTAGCTATGTGCGTTTCAACGTTTTGTACATAGCTGTGTCACACGCCAACATCAAGGTCATACAAAAGCCCACTCAAAATATAGTTTGAGAAAATAAGATTTGTAGTTAGAAAGCCCTCAACTAACAAATATACATCATTTGGATAAAAATTCACACAGTTCAACTCTCATAAATTGAAAACATGCATCTCATATATGAATAAGCATATCGCCTAAAGGTGTAAAAATCAGCCAACACTAGCATTACATGTAAAAGTGCATGTACAAAAATAGGAAAAACTACAGTAAGTCTGCCATCACCTCAGCAACTAGGTCAACTCATCATGCTCACGTGAAAATATTTTACAGCAAAATCCCACACGATGAGCCAAAATCTAATAGAAGATAGATATTAAAATTGTAAAATAGGCTATGCAATTATACACATATGGGCTCAACCGCAGGAGCCAAAAAGGTTTTCCTTCCAAAACCACAAGTTTGCATCATACCACCACAAGTCTCAAAAGGTTTTATCTCATAAAAAATCACGTTTTTCCATCCTTCAAACTATGCATATCATCCTAACAGATATCATGCCACAGTTAAGGAAAAGCTGTAATTAAATAACAAACTCCACTCGGGCCACACTATCGAGGAGAATGGATGTAAATAAAATTCTATGTACCAACTCTGTCGTACAGACAAAGGTAACAAATAAAGATTCCTGCCCATTACCCTAGTCTTGAACCACTTAAGACCTGCTAGGTAATGACAAGTTCTATACGGAGTTACAACAACAACGCCATTCGAGAAGGCAACTGACTTCTTTACGAATTTCTACGACCGATGGGAAAGCACCCAAACCACGCATCTGTTTCTTTACGGTTTGCCACAACCAATGGACGAAACATAACCAAACCACATTTACGGGGATTAACCCGAGGGACCGTAGCGAACCCACTCTGCACACATTTTTGGACTTCCACCAAGGAGAAATAAAAGCCCAACTCATAACCTCACATACTGTCACGGTACATCCATGGAAACATTTCAAAACCCATCGTAGCTCAACTACGAAACCCACAAAACAATTTATACACCACATGTATAAAAGAGATCCAATCCATCAAAATGGAGATCTAAAACCATTTTCAACAAAACGTTTAAAAGGTGAGACTCAACCCCGCGGGTTAGCTCCAAACCTCTAAAAAAATATTTTTCACCATTATCTCAAAACATCTCGTTTTCAAACCTCCTTTTAAAAACTACGGATACCACGTACCCAAAACATGTATACAACCAAGAAAATGCGTAAAAATCCCACTTTTACCCAAACCCAAGATGTACACATGAAAATCACATTTGATGTATTTTTTATCCAGTAAAAACATGTATAATCACATATATCACCCTTATACAGCAGTAGAGTCTAGAATCCTACCTCGGAGAGTCAAAAACTCGACGTCTCAAAATTAAACGGCGTCAGAACGAGAATCCAACCGGATGGATGTGGAGCCTTCGGCCCTGATAGCAAGGATCCACAAAGGGATTAACCCAAAACCAAGCCCCGGGCCCTCAAAGCTAGAGAGAAGGCAGAGAAAAGGGGTTTCTTAACTATTAAAAAAGGTTTTTGTCTCAAAATCTCCACCATTGCCATGTTTATAGAAAACCAAAAATAACACTGTTCAGTCGACCAAACCATCAAGTTCAGTAGGCCGAACTGAAAAATCTCAGTTCAGTCAACTGAACCGAGCCCCTCAGTCGATTGAACCCCATAACAGTGTGTTTTTCGACATTTTCAAGCCAAAAATAGATTTCTAAGGTCCAAACAAGCCTCTACCAAATCCCGAAAAGCGTATAACACATTTATACATGTTTTTCTACAACTGTAAAGCATAAACCATGCATCGATGCTATTCATATACTAAAAGAAACCCATGAAATATATAAATAACCTAAAAGATAAGAGTCAGGGTCTCACAACTATCCCCCCTAAAGGAATGTCGGCCCCAAAATTCGCAACAACGTCACAAGGCGAATAGGTCTGGGTATCTAGCACGCATTCCAGACTCGAGCTCCCATGTTGCTTCCTCAACCTCGTGACGAAGCCATAAGACCTTGATATAAGCAATTGTTCTCCCCCGCAACGCCTGCTCCTTTGTATCAAGAATCCTCACTGGACGCTCCTCATTGGTGACCTCCTCATCAACCTGCAGCTCAGCCTAATCTAACACATGCTAAGGATCAGGCCCGTACCTCCGAAGCATAGAAATGTGAAACATGTTATGCACAGATTCTAACTGAGGTGGCAAAGCCAGACGATAACCAACCTCACCAATCCTGTCAAGGATCTCAAATGGTCTAATGAAGCGCGGTGATAGCTTCCCACTATAACCAAACCTCATCAAACCTCGACGTGGTGAGACCTTCAGGAACACGTGATCTCCCAATACAAACTCCAAAGGTCGCCTCCTCTGATCTGCATAACTCTTCTGACGGCTCTGCGCTGGCGAATCACTGTAACCTTCTCTGGCGTCTCCCGTACCATGTCGAGTCCCAAGACTGTGGTCTCTCCCACATCTGTCCAACACACGGGCAACCTACATGGTCTACCACACAAAGCCTCATACGGTGCCATCCCAATACTGGACTGATAGTTGTTGTTGTATGCAAACTCTGCCAAATGTATATGATCCTCCCACGAACCTCTAAAATCAAGGACACAAGCCCTCAACTTATCCTCTAGAATCTGTATAGTCCTATCTAACTGGCCATCCGTCTGGGGGTGAAAAGCAGTACTGAACATCAAGTTCATCTCCAAAGCCTCCTGCAACTCTGCAAAAAGCGCAAAGTGAAGTGCGAGTCTCTGTCAGAAACAATAGACACTAGCACTCCATGCAACCAGACTATCTCCCGACATATAAGCAACTTAGACTATCCATTGAATCCCTCACTCGGATGGGGAGAAAGTGTGCAAACTTCGTCAACCTATCAACCACAACCCATACGGCATCGTATCCCATAGGTAACCGAGGAAGTCCTGACACAAAGTCCATCTTGACATGCTTCCACTTCCACTCTGATATAAGCAACGATTGTAGCAATCCTACCAGTCTCTGATGTTCTACCTTCACCTTCTGACAGGTAAGGCACCGAGAAACAAATTGGATAACATCTCTCTTCATTCCCGTCCAACAGAACTTATGACGTAGGTCGTGATACATCTTCGTGCCTCCAGGATTCACGGTAAGATGAGAATGATGACACTCCTGTAGAAGATCAGCTCAGCATGACTCAGGCACAAACAACCTCCTAGCTAATCTCAAACTCTAGTCTGAACCCACAATCCATCTTGTTGTATCCTCTCCACTAGTAACACGATCTCGTATCATCTAAGCCTCCTGGTTCGTCTGTTGGACCTCTAGCACACGTGCTATCAAAGCAGGTCATAAAACTACAGAGAATAAAGTAGCACCCGTCGCTATCTCCCTGAGGCACATATCAAACTCCCAAATCTCTCCAAGTATGCCCCACTCACGTATAGCCACAGAAGCTAACGATCCATGAGACCTCCTGCTGAGAGCGTCAGCCACCACATTGGCCTTCCCTTGATGATACTGCAAGTAAAAGTCATAATCCTGTAACAACTCCATCCATCGTCGCTGGCGCAAGTTCAGATCCTTATGTGAAAACAAGTATTTTAAACTCTTATAATCGGAGAATACCTCGAAGTGCTCACCATACAAATAGTGACTCCATGTCTTTAAAGCGAAGAGCACGATTGCCAACTCCAAGTCATGTGTAGGATAGTTTCTCTCATGCGTCTTCAACTGCCGAGAACCATAGGCTACAACCTTACCTCCCTGCATCAAAACACATCAAAGATCGTCATGTGAAGCATCACAATACACAGTATTCCCCAAGCCTCACTCTGGGATAATCAACATTGGCGCGCTAGTCAACCTCGTCTTCAGCTCCTGAAATGCTGACTCACAGGACTTACTCCAAGCAAATACAACTCCCTTCTGCGTCGAACGCGTCATCGGTGCGGCAAGTCTCGCAAAGTCCTTCACAAACCGCCGATAGTAGCCGGCTAAACCCAGAAAACTACATATCTCAAAAACACTCGTCGGTCGCTCCTAGCCAGTCACTGTAACTGTTTTTGACGTATCCACTTCTACTCCGTCTGTCGACACTATGTGTCCCAAAAACCTCACCTCAGGCATCCAGAACTCACACTTTTCGAAGTTTGCATACAAGCGATGTTCTCTCAGAAGCTGTAGAACGATCCGCAAGTGATCCTTGTGTGCCTCTCTAGTGGGTGAATATATCAGTATATCATCGACAAACACCACCACAAAATTGTCCAGATAATGATGGAAGATCTGGTTCATCAAACCCATTAACATAGCAGGTGCGTTCGTCAGACCGAACGGCATAACAAGAAACTCGTAGTGACCATAGCAAGTCCAAAAAGCATTCTTCGCTATGTCCTCGTCCCTGATCGTCAACTGGTGATATCCTGATCTCAAGTTAATTTTCGAGAAGCATGCGAACCCCTCAACTGATCAAATAAGTCATCTATTCTCGGCATCGGATACTTGTTCTTCACTGTCACCTGATTTAGCTTCCGATAATCGATAGAAAAATGCAGAGATCGGTCCTTCTTCTTCGCAAAAAGAGCAGGAGCTCCCCAAGGTGAAGTACTCGGGCGTATAAACCCCCTGTCAAGTAACTCCTATAACTGTACCTTGAGTTCACGTAATTTCGCGGGTGCAAAATGATAGGACGACATAGATATATGGGAGCTGCTCTAGGGACTAGATCAATAGGAAACTCTACCTCACGGCTCGGTGGCAACTCAAACAGATCATCAGGGAAGACATCAGGAAAGTTGCACACCACCGGAGGTAACTCTCCTCGAACTCCAACCTCCTCATCCAACATGAGAGCTAAGAAAAGGAAACCCAGGTTGCCCTCGTTCTGCACATCACTGGGTAAAGACATCAAACCCTCATCCCAGTCTCCCATAAAACAGAAATAATCTCTCGCCGGTGTACAAATCGTTACCCTCCGTCGATTGCAATCGATAAAGGCACAATAGGTGATCAGCCAATCCATCCCTAGGATGACATCAAATGCCGTCATGTCTAGAATGATAAGGTCAAACTCTAAACAACGACTGGCAACCTCCAAAACACAAGATCTATAAACAAGATTCAACGTCACACTCCCACTGACTGGGTTCTCTACACTAAAGGTACTACCTAACCAGTCCATTTGCAACCCCAATGCAGATGTGAAAGCAGAAGATATAAACGAGTGTGATGCTCCAGTGTCGATAAGAACATTAGCCCATGATCTGAAGACTAGAAGAGTACCTCTGATCACGGAGGTGGTAGCAGCAGCATCGGGCCCAACCGGTGCTCTAAATGAACTAGGATATGCAAGAACATATGCTCTGGACGGTCCACTGTGGCCCTGAACTGTAGACTGTTGACCTGATTGTACTGAAGCTCTTCCCTCTGTAAAATGGGACATCTAAGCTCTAGGCTGTGAATACATCTGTCTCCCCTGGCCTGATGGAACAACTGGTGCTCCCGCTGTGCTATGGATGCTCCCTCCTTGAGGACAGTTCCTCCGGCTGTGCCCAGATAGCCCACACTCAAAACAGACTGGTGGCCCTCTCCCAGGTGCCTACGACTATGACTGAGTCTGAATAGGTGCTGCACTTCGACACTCTGCCGCACGATGCCCCTGCTACTGGCATCTATGACAAACAAGCTCCCTCCGATTTGACCTTCCCGTTGAGACTATGGGATGTGTAGATGCATAAGACTATGGCTGAAAAGACCCCACCGGATAAGAACTCGAACCAGATGTCCGCTGACGCTTGTCCCTACATCCCCGGGACTGTGCACATCCCCCGTCCTATTATCCCCGACTATCTCTGTCTCGGCGAGTCTCATTCAGAGTATCCTCCACCTTCATGGCGGTCTCCACTAACTCTGTAAAAACCTGCAGCCTAAGTGCTGCCACTTTGTCTAGGTTAGCGGGCCTCAAACACCTCTCGAACCGTTTCACACTGAACTCATAAGTAGGCATGATCTCTTGTGTAAATCAGGATAGGCTAGTAAACTCAGCCTCATACTCCACAACGGTCATCGTCCCCTGTGTCAGAAAGAGGAAATCCTCTCTGTAGCGATCCCTCAAAGTCATAGAAAAGTATTTTTCCAAAAATACCTTCGTGAATGCCTCCCAGGTGCCCCCAACTGTAGTCCTGGCAAACTTTCACCACATATGAGCACTCCCTCTCAGCTAGAAGGCAGCAAATGAAACCCGCAGATCCTCCTCCTCTATCTATAGACTATCAAGGATCCTGGTAACCAGATCCAGCCACTCAGTGGCCACCATGGGGTTGGGATCCCCAGAAAAGGTAGGAGGGTCCAGACTGCAAAACTCACGCATCGCGACCGTCGCCCTCGGCTCAGGTATGGTCTTTCTCCCCTAGAGGCCTCAGCCAGTTGCCGGATGGAGTCGACCATCTCACGCAACAAATCTCCGTCAGCAGGTCCTCGGAGTGCATTAGCATCCCCAATATCTAGGACTGGAACGTCCCTTCGGCCAGAACCATGGCCACAGCCTCGACCTCGGCCTCGTCCTCCCCGCGTGGACATAACTCTATACAAAAGCAACATAACGGGATAAGCACCCATACAACATGTTATTGCTAACGTAAAAGACAGATAAGCATGCTAACACATAGCCACTTAATATCATGTCATTACATCTCACATACCGAGGAGAACCAACAAGAAAGACTCGTCACTTTGAATAACCTACTCAGATTCCTTGCTAGAAATCATGCCCGCGAAACGCGTCTCTAATATGGCTCCCAAGTACGTTAATCCAAACGCCCGAAGACAAGACTAATCAATCCTAAGGCCCAACCTCCATACCCATGTATACACCACAAGCTATCATGCTATGTTAGGAAAACGCTGTAACACATGCAATCAAGCACACATATATCCTCACAAGGTGATGTACCCTCTTTTCCATGGCTCATAGGTATTCGAACCCAAAGCTCTGATACCAAGTTGTCACGCCCCAACATCAGGGTTACGCGAAAGCCCACCCAAAATACAGTTGGAGAAAATAAGATTTGCAGTTGGAAAGCCCTCAACTCAAAAATATACATCATTTGGATAAAAATTTCCACATTTCAACTCTCATAAATTGAAAACATGCATCTCATACATGAATAAGCATATAGCCTAAAGGTGTACAAAACTATCCAACACTGGCATTACATGTAAAAGTACATTTACAAAAAATAGGAAAAACTACAGCAAGTCTGCCATCACCTCAGCAACTAGGTCAACTTATCATGCTCACCTGAAAAGGTTTTATAGCAAAATTCCACACCGTGAGCCGAAGCCCAATAGAACATAGACAATAAAACAGTAAAATAGGCTATGCAATTATACACACACGGGCTCAACCACATGAGCCAAAAAGACTTTTCTTCCAAAACCACTAGTTGGCATCAGACTACCACGAGTCTCAAAAGGTTTTAGCTCATAAAAACCCACATTTTTTCATCCTTCAAACTATGGATATCATCCTAACAGATATCATGTCACAATTAAGGGAAAGCTGTAAATAAATAGTAAACTCCACTCGGGCCAGAGAGTCTAGGATAAAGGATGTAAATGAAATCTTATGTACCGACTCTGTCGTACAAACAAAGGTAACAACTATAGACTCCTGCCCATTACCCTAGTCCTGAACCACTTAAGGCCTGCTAGGTAATGAAAAGTTATATACGGAGTTACAACAACAACGCTATTCACAGAGGCAACCGACTTCTTTACGAATTTTCACGACCGATGGGAAAGCACCCAAACCACGCATCTGTTTCTTTACGGTTTGCCACGACTGATGGACGAAACATAACCAAACCACGTTTACGGGGATTAACCCGAGGGACCGTAGTGAACCCACTCTGCGCACGTTTTTGGACTTCCACCAAAGATCAATAGAAGCCCAACTCATAACCTCACACACTGTCACGGTACATCTATGAAAAAATTTCAAAACCCACCATAGCTCAACTACGAAACCCACAAAACAGTTTATACACCACACGTATAAAAGAGATCCAATCCATCAAAATGGAGATCTAAAACTATTTCCAACAAAACATTTAAAAGGTGAGACTTAACCCCGCGGGTTAGCTCCAAACCTCCAAAAAGACATTTTTCACTATTATCTCAAAACACCTCGTTTTCAAACCTACTTTTGAAAATTACGGATACCACGTACCCAAAACATGTATACAGCCAAGAAAAGGCGTAAAAACTCAACTTTTACCCAAAACCAAGGTTTACATATGAAAATCACATTTGATGTATTTTCTACTAGGTGAAAACACGTATAATCACATATATCACCCTCATACAGTGTAGGGTCTAGAATCCTACCTCGGAGAGTCAAAAACTCGACGTCTCAAAACTGAACGACGTCAGAACGAGAATTCGACCGGATGGATGCCGAGCCCTCGGCCCTAATAGCAAGGATCCACAAATGGATCAACCCAAAACTAAGCCCCGGGCCCTCAAAGCTAGAGAGAAGGCAGAGAAAAGGGGTTTCTTAACTGTTAAGAAAGGTTTTTGTCTCAAAATCTCCGCCACTTCCATATTTATAGAAACCCAAAAATAACACTGTTCAGTCGACTGAACCCCAGAATAGTGTGTTTTCCGATGTTTTTAAGCCAAAAATAGGTTTCTAAGGTCCAAACAAGCCTCTACCAAACCCCAGAAAGTGTATAACATATTTAAACATGCTATTCTACAACTGTAAAGCATAAATCATGCATCGATGCTATTCTTATACTGAAAGAAACACATCAAATATGTAAATAACTTAAAAGATAAGGGTTAGGGTCTCACAACTGTGTACGTACAACGTTTGTTTAAATTAGGTTGTGTGCCTTTTTAATAATTCTGTAGATGTACAGTAACAATGTGTGTGACATGGGCCTCAATTACTCCTCGATAAAAATTCAGTAATTTTGTGTAGGTGCTTCGTTCCTTCGTGTTAATCTCCGTAAATGAACTGGTTGTCCCATTGGGAGGTGTTTGTTGTTGTAGCTCTCTATAGAACTTGTCATTACCTAGCGGATTATTGGATGTCCCATAGTTAGGCTAATGGGCGAGAGTCTATAATTGTTACCTTTATCCCCAGTGCGAGAGAGTTGGTACATAAGGATCATTGTGTGTTGTGGGAACCTGGTTGAAAAATAACGTATTATTTATGTTTATTAAATTATTTAATGTTATTGAATTATATGAAAACTTGTGATTTTGAGGATGAAAAACTGTTTTGAGACTTGCATAGTGGAGTTGTTTATATAATCCATGATTGCATGTTATACTTTTAATTCATACTAGTCTGTTCCTATCAGGCTTCGGTTCACATTGCTGGATTTAAAACCTTTCAGGTAAAAAAGTTCACGTGTCTTGATCTTGTGGAGCCCCGAAGGTGGCGGAGGACAAAACTGTTTGTTTTGTAGTTCAATAGTTTATTATCGGTTTTGTTATTAGAACATGTGGTGATGCTTTATGTTGTAAGACTTGAAAGCATATGTTTTGTAAGTTTTTGCTTGCTACGAGGTTGGACTTTGGCATTATAAGGGTGGATTGGTGTTCTCCTCGCCAAGGGCTTCGCGTTCACCCGAACGAAATCTCATTTTGGCAACTTTGGTTTCTCGCTAGTGTTTAAAACTTTGAGTTTTTAACTCTCCAAGGTAGGATTCTATACTATCTTGTTTTAAAAGGGTACTATGTTACGCCCCAAAATCTAGAGTCACGTTAAAATCCACAAAATACTATTTTTATAAAAATAAGTTTTCATACATTTAAATCCACTTGTTGAAATTAGAAGAATACCCAACATGCATTTCTCATACACAGTAAATATCATATTCAACATGGATAAACATATTGCCCAAAGGCATACAAAACATGCCCTCAAGCAGGCATACAAAAGGAAAACTAGAAAAGTCTTCTGCCACCACAGGTATCACTAGATCATCTCCTCATGATCATCAACCTCAAAACCTGAAAATGGTTTTACAACAAAATCCCACATCGTGACCCGAAACCCAATAGAAACAGACAATAAAGCTGTAAAGCAGGATATGCAATTATGTAATGGGAGCGAACTCAACCACAAGCCAAAAAGGTTTTACGTCATAAAACCCCAAGTTTCTTACAACCTCCAAAATAGTTTTTCCTCCACAACCAACCATTTTACACAATGCAAAACAATGTGTTACAGTTGAAGGAAAACAATAACCAAAACATCATTTTTCCACTCGGATCACACACCGAGAAAAGATAAAATGAATCCTATGTACCAACTCCGTCACAAGAGAGCAGAGGTAATAACTATAGACTCCAGCCCCTTTACCCAATCCCTACACATCGTAGGATCCGTTAGGTAATGCAAGTTCTATACGAAGTACCATAACGTCAAAGCTAACTTTACGGACTAACATCGAAGGAAAAGAGCACCTACCACCTTCTTTACAGGAACTACTCTGAAGGACAAAGGTACCTACACTGCGCACAGTTCCAGACTTCCACCGAGGGCAACTCGTGCCAAATACCCGCTATCCCGGTACATTTAGAGAATTATTTTACAAAAACCATCTCGTAGCTCAACTACGAAAAACATTTCCATAAAATACATTATACATGTATTTAGATCCATCCATCAACATGGAGATCAAACAAAAGCATTTGAAAATATTTTTTCTCGTTTTCAACAAAACGTTTCAAAAATGAAACTCAATCCTAAGAGTTAGCCCTAAACCTCCAAAATACCAAGTGTTGAGGATTTTATCAAAAACCACCATTCTCCACAAAATCACCGTTTTCAAAACCACCTTTTGAAAACCATACATCCACATGTCATATACGGTAATAAACCAAGAAAAGCAAAAAATATGCTTTTTACCCGTCAAACAAGGTTTAAACACAAATATGACATTTGATGCATTTTTTACCTCGTAAAAATACATACAATTACATAAAACACCCCTATACAACAGTAGGGTCTAGATTCCTATCTCAATGAGTCAAAACTCAAAGTCTCCAAATCTGAACCACGTCAGAAAAAGAATCTGATCGGTTGAACACGAAGCTAGCAGCGTGAATAGCAGGGATCCACAAGCTTATCGTCAAAATCTAGGCTCGATCAACACAAAATTATAAAGAGAAGGCAGAAAGAATGGAAGAAATAAGCTTTCTCCAAACATTCCAGGGGCTGGAATATATATAGGCTCATCAAAAATCATAGTTCAGTCGACTGAAGAGGCCACTTCGATCGACTAAAGGAGTTCCAAAACTCTAAAACTCTCCAAACTGCTACAGTTCAGTCAACCGAACCCCCTAGTTCAGTCGACCGAACTGGAAAAACTAGGTTTACTCGATTGGGCCAATTCCTCAAGTCGATCGAACCTCAGGGCAGAAGTATACTATTTGGGGTCTCGGTGTAACAGCTCAAAAACCATCCCAACAAGCCTAAACAAGGTCCGAGAAAGCGTAAAACACATCTACATATGCTGTTATACAACTCCAAAGCATAAACCATGCATCGATGATATACATAACATAAAAGAAACACGTCAACATGTATATATATAAAAAATAAAGCGGTGCAGGGTCACACAACTCTCCCCCCTTAAGGAATTTTGCCCCCGAAATTCACTACAAGGTCACGAGGTGAACAACTCTGGGTATCTAGCTCGAACCCCAGAATCAAGCTCCCAAGTCGCTTCCTCAACCTCGTAATGAAGCCACTGAACCTTGACATAAGCAATCGTTCTCCCCCGTAACATTTTCCGCTTCGGATCTAAGATCTTCACTGGACGCTCCTCAAACATGATATCCTCATCAACCCGCAACTCAGCCCAATCTAACACATGCGAAGGATTAAGCTCGTACCTCCGAAGCATCGAAACGTGAAAGATGTTGTGCACATATGCTAACTGAGGCGGCAAGGTCAGACGGTATGCTACCACCCCAATCCTCTCCAGGATCTTGAAGGGTCCAATAAAACATGGCAATAGCTTCCCACGATAGGCAAATCCCATTAACCCTCTGCGTGGCGAGACCTTCAAAAACACGTGATCCCCTACTGTAAACTATAACAGTCTCCTACTCTAATCCGCATAACTCTTCTAGCAGCTCTGAGCTGTCACCAGACACTGACGAATCACAGTAATCTGCTCTGTCATCTCCCGTACTAAGTCGGGTCCTAAAACAGTGGTCTCACCCACCTCTGTCCAACACACCAGCGATCTACACGGCCTACCACACAGAGCCTCATACGGTGCCTTCCCAATACTAGATTTATAGCTATTGTTGTATGTAAACTCTACCAATGATAGATGATCCTCCCAAGACCCCTGAAAGTCAAGCACACAAGCTCTCAACAAGTCCTCCAAAATCTAGATGGTCCTCTTAGACTGACCGTCAGTCTATGGGTGAAAAGTTGTGCTAAAAGTCTAGTTCGTCCCCAAAGCCACCTGAAGGCTCTACTAAAAGCGCGATGTAAAGCACGGGTCTCAATCAAAAACGAAAATCACAGGTACTCCATGTAGTCGGACTATCTCTCGGATGTACAATCTGCTCAATCTGTCCACTAGATCTCTCACTCGAATAGGGAGGAAGTGCGTAAACTTTTTCAACCTTCCAACCACAACCCAAATCGCATCATGTCCCGTCGGCGATCAAGGAAGTCCCGATACGAAATCCATCGTGACAGTCTCCTACTTCCACTCAAATATAGGCAACGGCTGTAACAATCCTACCGGTCGCTGGTGTTCCACCTTTACTAGTTGACAAGTAAGGCACCGAGACACAAATCGGATCACGTCCCTCTTCATTCCCGTTCACCAGAACTGACAGTGCAAGTTATGATACATCTTCGTGCCTCCTGGATGCACTGCAAGACGTGAATGATGAAACTCATGTAGCACCTCAGCACGACACGACTCTGGCACAAACAGACGCCCTGACAACCTCAAACTCTGATATGAACCCATCATCCATCCTTCGATATCTTTCCCATTGGTAATGCACTCCCATATCATCTGAGCCTCCTGATCGGTCTGCTGAACCTCTAACACGCGTGCAACCAATGAAGGCTGTGAAGCTACTGCATATAAGGTCGCACCTGTCACTGTCTCTCCAAAACATAAATCAAACTCCCTAACATCTCCAAGCATATCCCATTCTTGTATAGCCACAAAAGCTAACGAACCATGAGATCTCCTACTGAGCGCGTCAGCTACGACATTTGCCTTTCCTGGATGGTACTGCAAATCAAAGTCGTAGTCTTCCAACAACTCCATGCATCATCGTTGGCAAAGATTCAAGTCTTTTTGCGAAAATAAGTATTTCAAGCTCTTGTGATCAGAGAAAACCTCGAAGTGCTCACCATATAGATAATGCCGCCATATCTTTAAGGCAAAGACCATGGCTGCCAACTCCAGATCATGCGTCGGGTAGTTCTTCTCATGTGTTTTCAACTGTCGTGAGCCGTAGGCTACAATCTTACCTCCCTGCACCAAAACACATCCTAAGCCATCGTGCGATGCATCGCAATACACTGTATATACCCCAGACCTCGCTCTAGAATAATTAACACTGGTGCACTGGTCAATCTCCTCTTCAGCTCATGGAAAGCTGACTCACAGGACTCGCTCCATACGAACATCACTCCTTTTCGCGTCAGACGGGTTATAGGTGCCACCAACCTAGAAAAGTCCTTGACGAACCGTCGATAATAACCTTCCAAACGCAAAAAGTTGCGGATCTCAAAAATGTTCTTCGGTCGCTGCCAATCCATCACGGCATCAGTCTTCGACGAGTCCACTGATACCGCATCATTTGACACCACGTGTCCAAGGAATCTCACCTCCGACATCCAGAACTCGCACTTCTCGAACTTCATATACAAGCGATGTTCTCTCAGAAGCAACAACACAGCATGCAGATGCTCCTCGTGTATCTCTCTCGTGGGTGAATAGATCAGAATGTTATTCACGAACACGACCACAAAATTGCCCAGATAAGGGCGAAAGATATGGTTCATCAAACCTATAAATGTCACAGGGGTGTTCGTCAAACCGAACAGCATGACTAAAAACTCGTAGTGACCATAGCGAGTCCGAAAGGCAGTTTTTGCTATGTCCTCATCCCTAATCCTGAGTTGGTGATACCCTGACCTCAAGTCAATCTTTGAAAAATAGTGCGATCCCCTCAGCTGATCAAACATGTCATCAATCCTAGGTATATGATACTTATTCTTCACTGTAACCTGATTCACCATCCTGTAATCTATGCACAATCTCAAGGATCCATCCTTCTTCTTCGTAAAAAGAGCTAGAGCTCCCGACGGAGACGTACTCGGTCGCACAAACCCCTTGTCTAGCAACTCCTGTAACTGCACCTTGAGTTCTTGTAACTCAGCAGGTGCAAAGCGTTATGATGGCATAGAGATGAGAGGTACTCCTGGAATAAGATCGATGGAGAACCCCACATCTTGGCTCGACGGTAACTCAAACAAATCATTAGGAAAGACATCTGGGTAATCACAGACCACAAGGGGTAACTCCCCTTGAACCTAACCCAGCTCATCTAACCTGAGAGCAGAAAAGAGGAAACCCAAGTTCCCTCGAACCCGAGCCACACTAGGCATAAATACCAAGCCCTCATCCCGATCACCCACAAAGTAAAAATAGTCACCCTCCGACGTACAGATCGACACCCTCTGTCGCTCACAATCTATATAGGCACAGTAGGTAGTCAGCTAGTCCATCCCTAAGATGATGTCAAGCGTGGTCATGTCTAGAATGATAAAATTGAACTCTAAACAACAACCGGTGACTCCTAGCTCACAAGATCTTCACACTCTACTCAACACCACATTCCCACTTACTAGGGTCTCTACGCTCAATACAGTACCCAACATGTATATATGTAACCCCAATGCAGATGCAAAAGCAGAAGAGATGAAAGAATGTGATGCTCCCGTGTCGATAATCTAAAGACTAGAAGAGTACCTCTGATCATGGCTGGAGTAGCTGCAGCATCATATACAACTAGTGTCTTAGAAGTACAGTGATCAGCAAGAACATAAGCCCTGGCCTGCGGTAGTCTGGTCTGCCTACCATATCCTTGAGTAGTCGACTGCCTCACAGACTGTGCTGAGGTACCTCCCTCTGCAAACCTAGACATCTAGGCCCTAGGTTGCTGTGGAGTCTGCTGTCTCTGTGCCGATGGAGCAGCTGGTGCTCCTATCACACCCTAGACACTCCCTTCTCAGGGACAGTATCTTCGAATGTGCCCGGACTGACCACACCCAAAGAATATAGTTGGGTCTCTCGCCTGTGACTGGTCAGACGCTGAACTTTCAATCTGGCCCTTCTGCGGGCACTCAACCGAACGATGTCCTGGTTATCCGCATCAGAAACAAATCAGCTCTCTCTGCTCTGGCCTTCCTATCGAGGCCACTGATGGTTCAGGTATGGACGACTGCTGCTGATACGAGCCAACAAAATGAAAACTATGTCCAAATGACCTCTGGCACTTTTTCCCGTGCCTCTGAAACTGTGTATCTCCACTGCTCTGCTGACTCCCACCCTTTCTAACTCTGCGGCTCTCTGCCAGCAAGTTCTCCAGTCGAATAGCGGCTTGCACCAGCACGATGTACACATCCAAACCCAAAGCTGCAATCCTGTCTTTGATGGCAGGTCGAGGGCCCCTCTCAAACCTCCTAGTGCGCAACTCCTCTGTAGACACCATCTCAGCTGCGAACCGCAACAGATTCGTGAACTTGGCCTCATATTAGACCACAAAAAGGCTCCCCTAAACAAGGGAGAGGAACTCCTCTCGGTATGTATCTCTCAAAGATCTCAGGAAATACGTCTCTAAGAAGACTCTCGTGAAAGCGGCCCATGTGTCCTCTGTTGGAGGCAAAACTACCAAGATAATTGTTTTTGAAAAATGATTATCGGTAAAAAATTAACTTGACGGGCAAATGCTGAAACGGGCTCCAGATAAAACTTTTAACGAATAACGATTAAAATAAAACCCGTGCAAACAAAGTTAATTTATAAGAATACCTCTTATAGATCTAATCTTCAACTACGACTTGATTCCGAGTTAAAGCTCCAGTCAGATCTTCTACTGTATTGCCTTACGCGATCCTCGAACGTAGTGTGGGTTACGACCCTCCGAGAACTCGTACCGGCAGAACCTCGACGTATTTAAGTCTTAAAAGACAAAAATAATATCATAATAATATATGAGATATCTGAACTATCAATTCTATCAATCTCAAATTGGTTCAGCTTAACTGCATGTATATAGGGCTACATCAGGGACCTGGTGAGTAATTATGAGTAAGACTTCCAGTAGAACACAAACACCTATCAGCGGTTTTTGTAATTAAAGAAAGACACATAGCGGTATCTGCAATTATGGAAAACTAGCAGCGGTTTCTGTAATTTTCATAAAATACCGAATTACAGTTCATACCACTAAAGAACTATAATTGCACTCTGACACATAATTTCAAGACCTTATAGCATTGAGCTCCTGTTATTAAATGCTTACCATTTCTCCCAACATTAAGGTTCTCGATACCTGCCAATTAAATTTAATTACTGACAATTTAATTTAATCGGCATCTTCATATTCCATAAGCTCTTTCGCTTAACTTATTTGACCGCCGGATAATTAAATTCACCAGCAGAGTTTGACCCAGTCAAAACTTATAAGCATCCTTAAGGGGGTATCGTCAATCCCGATCATTCAGGACGTGGATTCCATCAATAATTAATATTTGCCATATAAATAATACCACTATCTAACTCTCCAGGAATATACACCCATATAAGATCGCACCCTCTAATGAATCAAAATAACAAATATTAAATATATGCAAATCAATAATTATTTCAAGA